>JAULLD010425124.1:0-10663 GCA_035668095.1 Sarracenia minor
AACCAGAGTATTTATTACATAAGTAGATATGTCGAGTGGAATTTTTCATTAGTATGTTTTCATTTGGTAACCAGCGTATTCATACTGTTCGGAATATGATTTTAATTATCGGTTGTTAGTTATTGGTGTTTTATTGCTGTTTTGATTGCTTTCATAAGTTTTATATTTTATTTCTCACTATATATTTAATTGTTTTCATAGCATTCAAATAGGAATATCTATGTATTTTTTCATCGCGTGCTATAGTTTTTAGTCTTAATTTTCATTGGCAGTGTTATATATCAGCTCTGAAAAACTGTTTCATTGTTGTTTTCATTATGTACGTAGCTTTCATATTTCACTTTCCACTGTACATTTGATTGTTTTTTATATCAACATATGTTGTTTCTTTCAGCCGACAATTTTAGAAGAATTTATTGACAGATATTCTTCTTGTATAATTTTAGTTTTGTTCATTTAAATTTTGTTTCCTGCAACTAATGAAAATATGTATGTTTTTGCAGTTTCTGTTGGCAATTTGTTCATACCATGGAGCAACGGTTGATCATATTATGCAAATATTTAGAAAGTATTGCTGTGATTCGTACTTATAGAAGCTGGACGCATGCGCAATTAGTGTCCATGATACGTTCGAAGTGGGAGGATGAAGGAATGGATCGATTTCGTTTGAGGTACTCATTCCCTGGTCACTCAAACTGTATGTTGGACAATGACGAGGATTTGCAAACTTTGTTTGATTTAGCCGATGCGAATAATATCAAACAAGTAGATATGGACGTGGTGGTAGATAGTGGTGGTTGTAGTGTAGTTAATGATTTGATTCCCGACGTGTCTCAAATGCAGTGGTCTTTGGAATACGATAGATGTAGTAATATCTTGTCATCATTTGTTTCACATCGAGAGAATGTTTTATTATCATCTCATTGGTCCAACGAAATAACGGATGTTGGTCAAATTTTTGAAGGTGGTGTACGACAATTTCGTACATCTCTTTGCAAGTATGCCATTGAATTAGGATTTGAGTTTGTGTATCTGAAAAATGAAAAAGATAGAGTGACTGCGCAATGCAAATATAGGGAAAGAGGTTGTGAATGGATGATTCATGGTAGGACAATGCTGTCAAATGGTTATTTTTATGTGAAGAAGTTTAATAAGATTCATTCTTGTGGAGCGGCTGTACGAACTACGAAGAATAACCGCATGACCTCAAATTTGGTTGGAGGGTTGATTGAAGAAGAGGTTCGATCGAAGCCGCAAAAACGTCCTATTGATGTTATGCACGATTTTAAGTCTAAGTATGGTATCAATATTAGTTATCATATGTCATGGTTGGGTGTTGAAAAAGCTAGGGGGGAGATATATGGTGACTATTCAAAATCATTTGATAGACTTCGTTGGTTTGTTGATGCCGTTAAAGACAGTAATCCGGGTAGTGCTATTGATTTAGAGTATGACCCAACAACATATGTGTTTAAACGTATGTTTATTGCTTTCAAAGGATGCATCGATGGGTTTAATTATTGTCGACCACTACTGTTTTTGGATGGGACATTTCTGAAAGGCAGATCTAAAGGACACTTATTGTCAGCCACAGCTAAGGATGGTGATCATGGTATGTATCCATTACAGTTTTCATTACTGAATTAAAGCTTTGTCCAGTTGTGCATTGCAGCTTTTCATTGTGATGTTACTGATACCATAGCAATTTATTATGATTTCACATGTTTGAAGACTGTTTTCATTAATTGTCAGCAGCAAATTTAATGAAAACTAACTGGAAAAACTGTAAACTTGAAATTAAAACTGTTTTCGTTGTGATGTTACTGATACCATACCAATTTATTATGATTTCACATGTTTGAAGTCTGTTTTCATTAATTTTCAGCAGCAATACTACCAGGAACAACTGTAAACTTGAAACTAAAACTGTTCGAGTTTTCATAAAAAGTTACATTAAGCTGCAATGCAGAACTGACATGTGTTGAAGTAGTATTTTCCCTTTTAGTTTTCATTACATAAATAAAGATTTGTCCAGTTTTGCATTGCAGCTTTTCACATTTGTAGACTTCCTAGATCTGTTTCAGTTTTCATATTATTAAAACTGTTATGATTTTTCGAATTGCATTCCTGTGTTAGCTGCGGGTCTTTGTTTTTGAAAACTGTTTTCATTAATTGTGAACAGCAACTGTATTGTATATATGTACCAGTTTACATTTATTTGCAATTACAGTTATCATTACAGAAATAAGCATGTTCCCTATCCGCTATGAATTTTTTAATTGCCATTCTAATGATCTCATACGAGTTACTCTGCCATTATTATTTTCAAACTTTATCCATTTTCTAACACATATTTATTATGATATTACAGGTTTGTTCCCGGTTTGTTTTGCAATTGTTGATGCCGAAAACATTGATAATTGGAATTGGTTTATGAAGAATTTAGCTGCCATTACAAATGTTGATAGAGATTTTACATTTGTGAGCGATAGGAATTTGGGATTGTTGGACGCTGTTGCAAATAAATTTCCTAATGCTCACCATGGTTATTGTATTCAACATTTGAAGAACAATTTAAGGCATCAGCTACGGGGGCATAAGAATGCATTTAGAGAGAGAATGGTTGTTCGTTTTCTGAAGTGTGCTTATGCACCAACAAAGGATGTCTTTAACCAATTACTAGATGAATTATTGCGGGAGGGTGGCTCTAAAGTGAAAGCATTCGTTGATGATATTCCGCCTGAGCATTGGAGTAATGCATACTTTACCGGACGTCGTTATGGGGAGATGACTTCCAATGCAGCTGAATCATTTAATAATTGGATAAAGGATGAGCGGCAATTGCCTATCACAAACATGATTGATCGAATTCGTATCAGATTGATGGATCAAATGGCAACAAGGCGAAGTACGTCGTCTAAATGGTCAAACGAGTTGTGTCCAATGGTAGATGCTAAGTTGTATAAGGCATATAATGAATCGAGAACGTGGATTGTATGTAAATCAACAGAAGATATATACGAGGTACAGTGCTTTCCTACAGTATCAGTTGATTTTGCTAAGGGTTGTTGCACTTGTTGTCAATGGCAGTTGGTTGGAATCCCTTGTTCACATGTGGTTGCTGCTACGATGAAAAGTGGGAAATCTTTGATTGAATTTGTTGACAAATATTACCACGTATCTAGTTATCGAGCATCATATTCGTCGCCTATATATCCTGTGCCAACTATGTGGAGAAGAGAGGATGAAGATAATGATTGCATGATATTGCCCCCGATTTCCAAAAGACAACCTGGAAGGCCTAGGAAGAATAGGATTCCCTCCCAAGGGGAGAATGTCAGTCAAATTACGTGTGGTCGATGTGGTAGATTGGGTAGGCATAATAGGAAAACATGTAAGGAACCTATTGAATAGTACTTGTTTTGAGATGGAATGTTACACATTCTTTTTTTTTTTTAAATAAAATGTCCTCAATTTTGAGGTTTTCAATTGTATTTTTCATTACTGTAATATGTCAACTGGTGTGGCCAAGTTGTAAAACATTCAATATTTTTCATTAGTTGATTGAGTATTTACATCGAACCTTGTGTTGATTTTTATTGCAATGCAAAAAATGCAACGAAATCTGTGGTTTTTGGATTAATATTCACGCAGTGCACTCCATTTTTTGTGTCCCACATGTATGTTGTTATGAAAACTAAGATTTATTGATGGGTAATTTAATGAAAACTATTAGGGAAAATTGGACTACATCATAAATGAGAACTTCTGCATATTCAATGAAAACTGTAAGTATGAACAACCAATGTTTTTATTTTCATTACAATGACAACGTCTGAACTTCTTTACTAAGTATTCAATATAACCGAATTGATACACAGCACTTCGTGAGTAGTTTTATTTCTGATTCCATGTGGTTTACATTTGAATATCAAACATAACATAGTTTTCATGTCATTATTATTACATTTGAACATTATTCAGGCGTTTTAATTACACACTTCATTTAGAGTAGTTTACAGTACTCACTGTAATCACTGCGTTTTAAATATGTTATAGTTTTCATTGCAATGTTAGTACTTTCGAATAATCTTCAAGAGGTTAAATTACATAAATTACTTTGAGTATTTTTCATTATTAACTGAAACAGTTTTCATTGCTTCCTAAAATAAAATACAGTTTTCATTCAGCGTTGTGTGTTACTCACTGGAAACTAACAGTATTAATTACTTACTGGAAAACATGTTTACATTGTTGATTACAAATAATGATAACATGTCTGCAAAATAGAGTTTGTAAAAATTGGAATTGATTTGTTAGTGCACTGTTGCACATTACTTCGTTTGTGCTTATTCCCTCTTGCGCGTTAGTACAGCCCTCATGAAGATTATTTTTCATTTTTAACTGAAACAGTTTTCATTGCTTACTAAAATATAATACAGTTTTCATTTTAGAGTTGTTCATTACTCACTGGAAACAAACAGTATTAATTTCTCACTGGAAAACATGTTTTCATTGATGATTACAAATAATGATAACATGTTCGCAGCACAGAATTTGAAAAAATGGAATTGATTTGTTAGTGCACTGTTGCACATTTGTTAAATAAAATTTTTACACAAAAAACTGGGGCAAAATTGAGTAACTTTATAAAATTTGTTTTGTATAAAATGTCATGCACAGTCAAGGCATTGTCGGTATGTCATTACTTCCGACAAATATACTTAAAGGAAAGAAACTTCTTGCGCGTTACTAATAACTGTGCAAACAATAAAAGTGTTGAAACGATAGTACAGCTCTCGTGAACATCAATTAACAAAATAAACTAGAAACAACAGCCAATACATTTGTAAACCAGTTTATGCTATGAAAACATAATCAACACAAAATTGCTGTCCATGTCAGTTTGTAGACTTCCACTTGTAGATGTCCATCCGAAATTGCTTTACGCCTGTGAAGTTGTGTTTGGATCATTGACAAATTTTGTGAGTATATCGGCTCGAATCTGTCTGCACATATCAACTGTCACTTCCGCTCCCACATCTTTATTCTCAACGTATCGTGACATCACGTGACATACTATTACTCCGCAGTCAACTCTGCAAGGGTTTTAATTGATTTTATAACCAGCGTAATGAAAACTGCTTTCTAATGTAGATAAGAACATGTACTATATTGTACTTACGTGCCCGACGGTTGTTGAGGACAAAGAGCTGTTTCAATTCCAGTTTGTGATGGCATCTCCGACTTCATGTCTTCGTCCATTTGGTTTAGGATATACTCATCAATGATCGATTTCTAATGAAAAATTAAAAATAGGACATTTCACCATTAGTGTACTGAACTTAATAGTGCAGAAATAATTGATTGTTACTCTCACCATGTGGGTTGCTACGACAAGATGGTCGTCCTCTCCTTTCCGATCTAAAGAATTATAATACTTCCACTCCCCAGTCTCTGTGTTATAGACAAGACAAGTCCAGTGATTTCCACTGCAGAGTGGAAACATTACATATCTTTTAAACCTAGAACATTGTATGTGGGCACTTAACCGTTGCGCCCGGTCTGCAGCACTTTTATCCTTCAGCATTTGCTATGTATATTTACAAATGGTAAACAGTTGTTAGTCGTAGTTGATAACAATCAGTGTTGTGACAATGCAAAATGATTACCATATGAAAACTTACGTATGTGAGCGATGAAAAAATGTATGCCTGTCCAATATCGTTTGTGCTTATTCCATCTTTTTCCATTTCACCAATTTTTTCGGCTTGCTTCCGGATTATTATCTCAGCATACGCATCTATTACCTGTTGTAATAATCAAATTTAATTATGTTATCATAGTTAATTCATTAAAGAATAAAATTGCTGGAAAACATACACTCGTTGAAAGTTCGGACTCCAGAATTAGTTCTTGTAAATCATTGGGGTAAATGTTACTTCCAAGCTCTCCACCGGCCCATATGCATTTCCTAAACACGAATAGATAATGTTATGTTATATTTAAAATAATTGAATGTACCATGTACTATTATTGAAAATGGAAATTAGTCATTAGATTGTACAATTACCCGCAATCCTTCATTCTCCAAATACTTTCCAGAACTTTCTTGTCTTCTTTTGGGAGGATGGCATAAACAGGCTGTTTCTTAATAAATGAAAACGCTCTGAGGCGTTTTCCTTTACCCGTTTCAGCTGTTTTCATTGTATCAACATCCACAATATTTTCATTTGGCTCAATTCTCCTTTTTTTCCCCTTACCACCTGTGAGAGAAAATAATACACAATTGTAAACAGGTGTCGTATACTACAGTAACATGAAATGAAATCCTGCAATGGAAACAATGCAAAGTAGCTGTTTTTTAGAATGAAATGAAAACATGTAGTGGAAACAATGAAAACATGTAATGGAAACAATGAAAACCTGTTTTTTCAATTACAGGTTTATGAACATTTGAATGCAAAAAATTCATATATGTTGTAATATACCTTCATCATATTCGTACTCCTCCAATTTTTTTCCTCTTCTTGTCGACGCCCTTTTCTTGATATTCCTTACCAATGAGCTTGGGTCAACAATTTTTTTTGGTTCATCAGTTTTCATGGTCTCTTCCTCTTGTCGGTCCTCACCCATTGCAATAGCTTTGCTGATTGCTTGTGTTATTTCATGTGTCTCTTTGTCATCCAAAGTGTCCATCAACTGCTCAATCTTCTCTTCACATTTTTTCAATTTTTTTTTATTTTCCTCCAACTCTTTTCTTAGCTCAATGCATTCGGTTTCCTTTTCTTGTACATCATTATCCACTGGTGCATTGTTTCTGGTAACATGCTCGACATCCTCAGTTGCTGTTCCATCATTTAATCCAGCTGATGTTGTGTCAACACTTGGTCCATCATTATCTTCCTCCGTTTGCATACCAACATCAACTATTGTTTTTTCTTTGGCAGCTCCCTTTCTCTCATACATCTCGATTTTTTGGAGGATTGTTTGCAAATCCAACAATACCTTTCTCCTGAACTCATTCTCTGACATGGAAAATGTATCCTGATCACTTCTTCCTTTGCTGCCTTTATCACTACTTCGGGTGGTGTTTTCACTACTTTCTTCACTTTCTCCCCTTGCTTCACTTTCTCCCCTTGCTTCACTTTCACCTTCTTTGTCATCATTCTTCAAAGCATAGGCACTGATTGCATGTGATGGTGAGTTAGGTGTTCCTGGATCACCGGAATATTGTTGAGCCATGTTGTCAAACGATGGCTCTTCATCAATATCTTCTGCCAGTTGAGCTGTTGTGGTTCTTTCCAAGCTCGCACCTTCTGATTCTTGAACATCTTGCAGGGCTGTTAACGGTCTTGCAGCTATTGGTTTTTCCCTTAACTTCTCACGCTTTTCAATTATAGAGAGCTCGTAATCCTGAGGTTGCATTCCATGCTTTCGCAGCTGTTTTTTTCAGAAGTGCAAATTTTTAGTGCAGTGTTTTCAATACTCGACATGGAAGGTGTTATGAAATCTGCCATTTGTTGGAAGATACTGTAATGCAAACTAATAAAATGTGTTGCTTTGCATAGGAATTATAAATTGCAATGAAAACTGTATGAAATGCTATTTTTATTGAAGGGTGATTTGCTGAAAACTTATTGCAAGAACTACTACATATGAAATGCAAACAACCAATGAAAAATGTAATTAAAAAATGGCAAGATCATTCTGCACATTTTTTGACAAATGACAATGAAAATAAGCAATGCAACAAGGTGGTTATAGGCTTAACATGTACAAAGTAAACATTTTTGACAACTGCATTGTTTATTGTCAGCACATCTCTAGTATTATGAAAATTGGTGATTCAATGAACACTGTAATGAAAACTTGTTGGCAAATATGATATGCATGTAAGTGGGAACACCAAATCAAAAAATGCAATTTAAATAGGAACATACGCATGAAAATCTGATACTGAATATTCATTAAAATACTCATATTTAAACTGGTTATAGATACTATTAGCGTTTAACAATCACTAACCAGGAATGAAAACTTGATAACATGGAAGAGGTGGTTACCTGATTTTTTGTTAACTTTCTGAAATCAAGACTGGCAGCTTTCCTCTCCAATTTGTAGAAATCCCATTTCAGAAATCTGGGGAATGTGTTTTCCAAATCCGGCTTACAGATTGTTGTGTTTTCACAGAACAAGTACTACAAACAAAAACCATGTATTAGTTATATGTTGTGTTAATGTCACAATGCCAAATTCATATTTATGTAAAAACTACTTACAAGCAGTGCTGGTACACACCCCGAAACTTTCTGGGGTGTGTGGAAATAGTTTTGGAGTGAGCTTGTTACTGTGTCCACAATACCTTGTGCCCAGTCATATTTGTGCATGCTCTCTAGTTCCTCAATGTATTGTAGGAAATTCCACCCAATAGTTGTGCCCGAGGTGGAGAAAAGCAAGCACAAACAAGCAAGCATGCACAGCAATCTTACTACATCTGCAACGTCTTCCGCTGAATCGCCATTTAACAGGTCACGTATTGCGTTTTTCATTATTGGCGCTGTCAACCTACATTTTGCAACAGTGGACATACTTGTTTTCATTACTATTCCTCTCCAAAATGATTATTTTTTTGCAAACCAATTGAATAAATAAATACAATATATGGAGCAATGCAACAAATTCTAAATATGTGTACCTTCCAGATGTTATGTTCAACCGCCGGAGTAAACCCGAATTTTCTTTCGTTTTGGGTGCTAAATCTAGCTTCTCACATCCGCACGTAATTCCAAAAATCAATTTCACATCAACCTTTGTAAGTTTCACTTTTCGTCCTCCTAAATTGAAACTTGCACTTGTTGGGTCAAATGTCTGAATTATCTTCACAACGGTCTTATCAGTCTTTTTGCATTTCGGTATTGTAGTTTTTGTCTTGTACATCGAATAGAATAGGTACCAAAACGGGGTTTTCTTCAGCAGCTTTATATGTTCATCTTTCAATTTTATCTCCATAAGGAATTTCAGTAGTCCCACCATGTTGGCCCGAAATGGATTAAATTTCGGGTACTTCTTCCTTGGAGATTTAACCTCTGTTTTCCTGGTTTTCATTGTCATGTCTGCTGCTTCTTTTTTGCCCCTTGTTCCCCCCTTTTTTACGACGATGCCTTTACTGATTATTGGTTTCGCATGCTTTGGTGGTGTTTTCATTAAACTTTGCAACGGCTGTTCTAGCTCGCGATCAGGTGGGGTTTGTCGCATCCTCATTTCATATGGTGTCAAACTCTTTTTTGTGTATTGTTTGTTTGCAGTTGCTGTTTTACAAAATGGAATGTGGTATGCAATTTTAGAACATTGCAATGAAAACTTGTAATGAACAACATAATAACAAAATTGTTATGCAACGAACCAAATTTACAATGAAAACTTCATTGGGAAACTAAATAGTGCAACTGAGCAGTGTAATTTCAACCACACAGATAAGTAGATTGTACTATGCAATGAATTAAACTAATGAAAACAGTATTTCATTGGGAAACATATTATCATTGGATTTCAGTGGTGTTCATTAGATTTCATTGGATTTCAAATAAACACAGGCTATTATTGCATTAAATAATCTATTATGAAAACAGTAAACAGCTAAACCAATTTAGTATGAAAATAGGATTCCATTTCATACTATAAAAACCCTAAACTTGTTAGCAGGATTCATTAAATGTTTGTTTATGAAAACCAATTTTTTATAAACTTAATGTGAACTTATCTGTTTTTTAATTAACAATGAAAACCATTACAAGTTAATTAAAAAACTGACTGTTTTCATTGTGTTATTTAAAAACTTATCTGGTATTCATTACAAACAATTTTTTAGAACTATGAAAACTTTATGCAACCTATTTTGACTATTTTGATTATCCTGAAACCTATTTTGATTTTCATATGAATATTGAATATGAAAGGGAATGAATATTACTATGAAAACAATTAAAACAACAAATGAAAAACTCGAATTTAATATAAGTTTCCATTTTACAATGAAGACTGATATGTACGGACTGATCATTACTGCTTACGCTATGTCAAATCTAATGAAAACCTTATTATGGTTGTGTTATTGATTACAATTAACATAAAATTCAATGAAATCAGGGTTTCATTATACTAATGAAAACAGTATTTTCATTGGGAAACATATTATCATTGGTTTTCAGTGGTGATCATTAGATTTCATTGGATTTCAAATAAACAGAGGCTATTATTGCATTAAATAATCTATTATGAAAACAGTAAACAGCTAAACCAATTTAGTATGAAACAAGTTTTCATTTCAATGAATAAAAACACTAAACCAGTTTGCAGGATTCATTAATTGTTGGCTTATGAAAACCAAATTTTTATACACTTAATGTGAACTTATCTGTTTTTAAATTAACAATGAAAACCATTTCATTGTTAATTTAAAAAACTAATTGTTTTCATTGTGTTATTTACAAACTTATCTTGTATTCATTACATACAATTTTTTAGAACTATGCAAACTTTATGCAACCTATTTTGACTATTTTGATTAGCCAGAAACCTATTTCGATTTTCATATGAATATTGAATATGAAAGGGAATGAATATTACTATGAAAACAATTAAAACAACAAATGAAAAACTC
>JAULLD010425232.1:0-10656 GCA_035668095.1 Sarracenia minor
ATTATAGATGTATAAAAAATGATAAATAATTTTAGTAGGATCAACACGATCAGTAATAGGTTTGATAACAATTGACTGATGATGATAAAGGATGTCTCTATAAAATTTTAGAGATTTTGCTGGGTGAAGGGGAATGAAATTCCAAGGAGGAGGAAAATATTTGTTGATTAAGTCAATAGCATCGGATAAAGGATGATGATTAGGCTCAATAGCAAATAGATTGGATACAGTAGGTTTTAAAACATAAGAAGACTTACTACCAGAATAATAAGGCTTGGATGCAATAGGTTGTGGTGACTGAAAACTTGGGATTGAAAAGGGTCTTGAGAAAGATATTGAGAGGAAGTAGGATAGGCAAGAGTTGAGCTGAAACTAGGCCTAGGTGTTTAGAAGCATGCAGTTATAACCTTGCAGTTATAACCTTTTCGGGTAATAGAGTAGCTAATGAAAATACATTTAGTAACCTTAAAATCTAATTTCCCATCTAAGGTGTTTAGAAGCATAAACAAAAATACAACAAAAAATCCAAAGTGGAAGAGAAGAGACAAATGGAGACCCGAGAAGAAGCTCCAAAGGAGTTTTGAACTGGAGAACGGTAGAGAGAAAGACGATTAATAAGATAGGTAGCTGAAAGGGCCATCTCATTCTTGAAATACTTGGAAACATGCATAGTGAAGAGACGAGAACAAGCAACCTCAAGAAGATGACGCTTTTTGCGTCCAATGACTCCATTTTGTTCAAGAGTGCGTACACAACATGTCTGAAAATGAATACCATGATCCTCCATATAGGCGGGAAAAACACCATTAAGATACTCAATTCCATTAACAGTACAAAGAATCTTAATGTGGGTATCAAACTAGTTACGCACCATTTTATGATAGTTTTGAAAACACAAAAACACTTTACTCTTAGTGCAAAGTAAATATACTAAATGACACAGGAATAATAGTCAATAAAGGTATAAATCACCGATAACCAAAAATAAAAGTAACCAGTGAGGGACCTCCTACATCAGAATAGATAACCATGAAAGGAAAATCACTTCATCTATTAACTGAAGGATAAATAGATCATTTATGCTTTGCAAATTCACAAGCTTCACACAAAAAATTATTTCTAGAACAATGTCTAACTAATAAAGAAAAAGTCTCTCCAAAATCCTAAAAGAATGGTGCCCTAAATGATGGTGCCACTGATGTAATTGTGACAAGATGGTGCCGAAATCAGCATGGAAAGCCTGATCAGATTGTAAGGATGTCAATGAGGCATAAGATAAAATATCCAATAAATACATGTCGTTACGTGCACTACCACTGCCAATCATTCTCCCCGTCTCGAGTTCCTGAAAAACATAATGAGTGTGAAAAAATGCTACAGAACAATTTTAAGAACTTGTAAGGCGATTAACAGATAAAAGGTTAGTGGAAAAGTTAGGAACATGAAAAACAGAGGATAGAGAAAGAGAAGGAGAGCAGTGGATAGAACCTTTGCCGGATATTGAAGGCAAAGAACCATAAGCAATTCTTACTTTATCTCTACGAAAATAGGTAGAGTAAAAGAAAAATAAGTTATAGGAGCTAGTCACATGATCAGTGACCCCTGAGTCAATGATCCAAGGAGTATGGGGGTGACGGCACTAAATGTAACAAAATATATACCTGAATGAGCAAAGACAGAGATGGAAGAAGAGGCAGTGGAGGAAGATATGTTTGCTCAAGCCATCGAGTGCCTGAGAGTGGTCAACTCGGCCTCAGAGAGATGGTCAATCTCACAAGATGTGGTAGTAGGAATCTTGGAGAGATTAGCATGGGAACGAATAGGACCACTACATCCACCACCACATCTACCGCCGCGTCCCTGAGTAGGATGACCATGCAACTTCCAACAATGATCAATGGTATAGAGAGTCTTCCCATAATGCTCACAATGCAGTTGATCTTGGGCTTCTGAGCTATTCTTCTCCCCAGACTTTGTACTATTAGGCTGAGCTATGCGAGGGGTAGAGGTTATAGTTAACCCAGATCACTCCTGACTGGAAAGAGGAACCATTGCATGGCAATGAATCTCTTCTTATTAGACGTAAGCGCATGCTTGTCGCAAGGTAGGAAATGGATTATGATCCAAAATCAGGATACAGATGGGATTATACTCAATATGGAGGCCAACCAATAAGTCATGTAGAAATTCCTTTTCTACCATCTTCTCAAAGGCAATAGTATCAGTAGTATAGACAGCATGAAAGTCATGATGGTAATCAATCTTGTTCCATAGACTAGTCAATTCAGCATACTACTATGCCAAGGATTAGTCTTTCAGATCAAGTTCATGGAGTTTCTTCCTCAACTCATATAACTCGGCATCATTGCCAGTCTGAGAGTAAGTCTAGACAGCAGCGGACCAAATCTTATGGGTAGTAACCAGTAGTAAAATACTACGACTAATGGAGGATGTTACCCTAAAGGCTTTTTCAATCAAGCCTTAATTTAGTTTTGACAAATAACAAGAAATAGATTTGATCTTCTGAGATTTTAGCCTTATTAAATTAATTATTAATGAGTTTGTGCACATTGTTTCTGTCTATAACAACATGTTTATTTAATTATGATAAACATATTTGTGCATTTGGCTTTGATATATAACAAATTGATCATCTAGATTTTGTTAGATCAAAGATTTGTTTATTACGAAAGACTTGTCTATGTTTGAGAAAGTATTTCAGGACTAATCAATATATTGGAAGCACACCAAAAAATCAAGAGAGATTGAAGATATTAAAGATTATGAATCTTTGGAGATCGTATAGCCAAAGAGATATCATATGTTGATGCTCAAGAACATTAAGACCACAAGTGAAAACTTTAAAGGCTGATAGGGTTGGTTACACTAGAAGAAAAGCTGCTCCAGTTAATAAGTCAATGAATTAAAAGAAGCCAAGCAGCAAGGAAAGGGGAACAAGGAAGAAAGCATTGATACCTCAGAGATTAGAGTCGACACATAGTAGCTTATGTCCCAAGAAGAAGGTTGAGTCAACACCAATGCATATTCAGTCGACACCTTAGCAGGAAGAGACGAATTTTTGACACCAAGGAGAGTACTGTCGACATCAGGGCTCAAGATGGTTCAGTTTTTAAAACTAGAAGAAAGTGTCGACACAAATGACTTATGAGTCGACACCAAAAGAACCTACAGAGCATCAGAGGAATGATTCGACACCACCAGAAGATGAGTAGACACCTTTAAGCTTTCCTCTTCAAAAGATCTATTACTATCGACACTCAACATTAATGACTCGACACCTCCGATGCAAATCTTAGAAGCAGATCTCAGCGAGTAGACACCTTATAGTTTGTGCCGACCCCAGCAAACCTTAGGACTAGTTTGTGTTGACACCTCAGAGATATGTGTTGACACCTACATGAAAAATTCAAAATCATGAAGTATTCAACGGCTAGAAATCTCAGCATTTAATGTTCTAATGGCTAGAGATCCAAGCATTAATTGCGCCAACAGCTCCATTCTTTCAAAGGTTATATAAGGAGTAAAGATTGAATATTTAAGACGTGGAGGATCATTAACTCTATCGTCTCATTGCTAAAATCAAGAGCAGAATATTCATTGCACAATTTACTACTACTTTCTCTCTCCAATCTAAAACATTCTCTTTGTTCTTCGTTAATTGTATATCTTTAAAAGAGAGAATGCGAGAATAATTATATTGAGCTTTATCTTAAAAAATCATCTCACAAAGGAGAACATCAAACACAACCGGTGGTACTCTACAAGAGCTAGGTTGCTCCTGGTGCAACTACTCTGATAGAGCAAGGTTTCGCTTCACCTTTCAAAGAAGAAGCTTACGATTCACCCATTGAAGTAATCCGACTGGTGGCTTCTCTTCGCCCTTGATTGAAGAAGAAGGCTGTTCTTCGCCCTTGTTGAAGAAGGTGGTTCTGCTTCGCCATTGAAGAAGAATAGGTTTTGATTCACCTTCAAGAATAGCAGGTTACACCTCACCTGTAAGAAGGTCGTTGTACTAAGATTACGATTCACCCTTAAGAAATCTGATAGTGAATTTCCAAAGCTCTTTGGGGAGTGGACGTAGGTCAAGCATGGACCGAACCACTATAAATTGTTTGTTTCACTCTCGCCCTTATCTCTTTACATTTGTGACTTTATTTTGTTTATATTCTGTTGCAGATTAGAATTATTTTCAAAATGTTAGAAATAGTTTTTAGTTTTCCACTCATCCCCCCCCCTTCCAGGGTTGTGTTTGTGTTTTCAGACTAATATTTGGTATCAAAGCCTCGGTTCTTGTACTGTTTTATATTTTAACAGTTCTTAGAATTAAGATCGATGGCAAACATGAACATATCATTCACATTGGCTGAAGGCCAATCTGCCTGTAGACCCCCACTTTTAATGGGTCGAACTTCACTTACTGGAAAATTAGAATGTCCTACTTTGTTCAATCACAAGATATTAATGCATGGAGAGTCATAGTAAATTGACCACTAGTTCTTAGCATGACTACCAAGGACACAACAGTTCCTAAACCCAAAAATCTCTACACTTATAGTGACTGGAGAATGTTGCAAATCAATGCTAAAGCTACCAACTTCTTACACTGTGCTCTAGGACCCGAAAAATTCAATCGAGTTCAGGGTTGCGATAATGCAAAAGATATATGGGATAAGTTGTTAGTTGCACATGAAGGAACTAACCAAGTAAAAGTTAAGAAAATAGATTTACTTATTAGAGATTATGAAATGTCTAAAATGCATGATTTTGAGAATATTTCCGATATGTTTACTCGATTTAATCTCATTATCAACAATCTAAAATATCTTGGCAAAAGTTTTTCAAATGTTGAGCTTACAAGGAAAATTCTAAGATCTTTGCCAAAGGAATGGAGACCAAAAGTCACTGCCATCGAAGATGCCAAAGATCTATCAACACTCGGCCGGGATGAGCTACTGGGTTCACTCCTAACCCATAAATACACCTTGAAAGATGAAGGAGAAGAAGTGAAGAAAATGAGAAAAGAACTTGCCTTTAAATCTACTAACATTTTTGAGGATGAAAAAAAGGAAACCGAGAGTGCAGCAGAAGATGATCAAGAATTTTCTCTCATCTCTAAAAGAGTTGCAAGGATCTTGAGGGAGAAAAAATAAAGAAAAAGAAGATCGAAGGGACATTTCAACTCCAAACCAAAGGAGAAGGAAGATGATGTTGCGTGCTATAACTATCAAAAACCAAGCCACATCAAGCGTGAATGTTCTCTGCTGAAAAAGTAGAAGAAGAAGTACCCAAAAAGAGCAATGAAAGCCACATGAGATGAAGCAGATTCAAGTGATGAAGAATCCAATGATAGTGATGGCTCAAGCCTTGCTCTCATGGCTCTTAGAAGTGAGGTAAATTATTTTTCTAATTGTAAAAATAATAATATTATAAGTGATAGTGATAGTAGTAGTGAGAGTGAGGATGACAACTCACCCTCCAATAAAAAGCTTCAAGAAGCTCTAAAAGATTGTTTCAAAATGTTTAAAAATTTAAAATCTAAAAACAAGACTCATAAAAATGAAATAAGTTCTTTAAATTCAAAAATCAATATTTTAGAAAAGAAAAAAGAGAATCATATTTGTAAAATCTCAACCACCTTTGAAAATGAAGATATTTTACTAAAATAAAAGGTTGAGGACTTAACAAGAATCATATCTAGATTCACTCAAGGTGAAGGGAATCTAGAAATGATTCTTGGTACAAAATGTATCTTTAACAACGAAGGCTTAGGATTTAATCTTAATGAGGATAAAACTGTTTCAAAAAATGCCTTCGTTAAAACTCAACTGCCAAAAGCCATATCTTACAATTTTTGTGGTAAAAATGGTCATATTATTAAATTTTGTGCTTCAAGATTGAAAGGCAACAAACCCACAAAAAGTTATGGATTAAAAAGTGTGATCCTCCACCCAAATTTGCTAAAATGCATAGACCTTTAAATGAAAGGCAATCCAAGATGAAAGCTTTCAAAAGACCATCCCCTCACAAATTTGGATATAATGGTTTTTATGATGGATCTTATATGCAAAACATGTATTCTTGTACTAACTCCTAAGGACCCAAAATGAGATGAGTACCTAGATACTATGCTTATGACTATTTTACAGGAAGAAACCAAGAGGAAAATTGGCTAAGGAACGTAAAGGACAAAGCCAAACTCTTCTCATACTAAATGCCAAAAACAGAGAACCTGCCACTTTCAGTGACAACATCCTGCAACGTAAAATGGTAATAGTAGACTTGAGCAAAACATGTAATAACTTACCTTTCTATAATGAGAATAACCTGTCTGTGTATGTGAAAAATGTATAATTACATGCCATGCTTATCATACTTTTTCATTGCCTTGAAATACTTTCAACACTTCTGCTGATACATGAAAGTGTCGACACCTTGTTCTACTGTGTCGACCCCTTGGTGCTCAAGTATCGACACCTCCCTGCTTTTTTCAATCTTTACCTATCTGTGTCGACCAAAAATAATTTTGTGTCAACCCAATTGGCCATTTGTGTCGACACCTTTCCTGCATGCTCCAATACTCCTCTCTGCCATATGACTTGTGTCGAATCCACAATTTTGTGTCGACAACAAGTATTTTGCCTATATACAGAGACATTGTTTTTTACCTGCATTTGTTCTCTATTTGGTATCATGCTTTTATTTCTTCATTTTAATTGATATCATTCTTATAATTCTTTTCTCTCACAATCTTTGTGATATGTGTTGCATGATAACAAAATGTTCCAAATATTCTAAATGTATAAAATCACTTTTGATATTGACTAGCCCAAAGTTTCAATCAAGGATATATTGCATATTTCGAATATAAAATCCTCATGCCTTATGCTCCATGTAAAATCTGCTCTTAAATGCTAAATGATTTTGGATGCATGATTTTCCTTACTATTAAACAAAGAGGGAGATTAATTAAAATTATGTCCTTGTCTGTTAAGAGAGGAATATTCATTTATTTTATGTTTATATGTTGAAAAATTCTAAAGTGTATGACGGCCAATAATCAGGTTAATCTGTTAGACCCACTCTGCTTTAGTATTTTCTCTAAACATATTTACATCATATTAATGCATATATTTTTTGACAAAGGATGAGATCTTTTTAAATTGACACACATCCTCTTTATTTCATACACATGAATTTTCATAATTATCAAAAGAAAAGATAAATAGAAATCCTTGCTAAACTTTAATGTGTTTAAAGGAAAGAGGGTGAAATAATACTGATGTGCGTTAAGAACCTTTTGTAAATTTGACCTTGATTTCTTAAGCTTATTGATGCCTATAATATGTGTGCTTCATACTATACTTTTGTATAAGTCCTTGATTCCTTATCCTAATTGGTATCAGTCCTTAATTTTGTTGATATCAGACTCTTTATCTTTGCATCTCTCAAATATTTCTTATCGCATATTTTTATGTATGTGAATGTATACGCTATGTGTTACATGTTTAAAATATGGTTTTGAAAATAGATAAAAACATTTTTGCTTTTGTAGCCTAAAGTTCAATCAAGCTTATAGCATTAATTATGAATAGGAACCTATGATTGATTTCACAATTGGTATCATATTCATTTTTACTTATAAAACCTAAAGTGCAAGACGGTCTTATGATCAGGACTACCCTTGGGTTCTCTCGGTTGACCCGCTCTGCTTTAGTGATTTTCAAAATATGATTTCAAGAACCTTAATCATAATTTTGACATAATCATAAGTAATGCATACCTTATTTGACAAAAAGGGGAGATGTATTTTTTTTGTGGCAACAATTTTTTTATGGCAATGCTTAACCACAACAAACAGTACTTATTTCAACACTTTTGGCATAAAAAGACTGCTAATTCATATTGACATTCAAAAGCTTTATCTTAAATTTGCCACCTCTTTCTGATACATGCTTCTTGAACTTAAATGTTTTACACATATTCCTTTCTTTCTGTGCATGTTTTTTTTTCATAACTCATGATTGTCAAAATATAGCCAACAATTCTTTTATAAAGGGAGAGATATATCTAATTTTGGATTTCAAAAACAATTGACGTCAAACATCATTTTTGATTTCAATAATTGGTATCATATATTCCCTTCTGCTCTGTTTTTAAAAAGAAAGGGGGAGAACATTATTTCTTGTTAATGTTGGTGTGCTATGTGCATTAACATTTGACTTTGCTTACTTTTCAATTTGATTTTGCTTGCTTGTCTAAACATGCTTACCCTCATGCTTTTATAGTTGTCGTCATCATAGGGAGATATGCTTGTCATGTTGACAGGAAGAAGTATTCATTCTTTCCTCTATGTATGTTGTAATATGTTCTTAATGCTTATATAGTTCGAGATATAATCACATTAGAGATTCGTTGCCTTTATGCTTTGTGAACTTTTATGATTAACAAAAGGGCAGAATAATAGAAGTTGTATGCTTGTCATAGAGGGACATGATATTATTTCCTTGTATGTCACATTCCTTTTACAAAGGGGGAGATCAATTGCATACATTTCAATCCTTGTCATATATGTCTTCTGTTTTCATAATTGGTATCATTCAAGATTGAAAATATATTTATCCCTTCCTTTTCGCTATGCCAAAGGGGGAGAAGTATTGATTGATTGATTTGCGGATATAACATGATGCAACTTGATGCGTTCATTTATATCGTTGCATAAAATGCTTACATTTCCACATCTATTATGTCCTTGAAAACACTTATAGTCATAGTAAAAAATGAGAAAACTGTTAGCCTAAAGGCTTTTTCAATCAAGCCTTAATTTTGTTTTGACATATAACAACAAATGGAATTGATCTTCTGAGATGTTAACCTTATTGAATCAATTATTAGTGAGTTTATGCACCTTGTTTTTGTCAATAACAACATGTTTATTTAATCATGATAAACATATTTATGCACTTGGCTTTAACACATAACAAATTGATCATCTGGATTTGTTAGACCAAAGATCTACTTATTACTAATGACTTGTCTTCGTTTGAGAAAGTATTTTAAGGACTTATCAATATATTGGAGGCACAACAAAAAATAAGAGAGATTGAAGAAATTAAAGATTATGAAGCTTTGGAGATCATAAAGCCAAAGAGATATCATAAGTTGAAGCTCAAGAACATCAAGACCTCAAGTGAAGACTTTAAAGGCTGATGGGGTTAGTTATTCTAGAAGAAAAGCTACTCCAGTTCGTAAGTCAAAGAATTAAAAGAAGCCAAGCAGCAAGGAAAGGGTCACAAGGAAGAAAGGTTCGATACCTCAGAGATTGGAGTCGACACCTAGTAGCTTACATTCCCTGGAAGAAGGTTGATTCAATACCAATGCATATTGAGTCGACACCTTAGCAGGAAGTGAAGAAATTTCAACACCTAGAAGAGCAGTGTCGACACCACGCTCAAGATTATTCAGTTTTTAAAACCAGAAGAAAGTGTCTACACTAATGGCTTATGAGTCGACACCAAAAGAACCTACCAAGCATCAGAGGAATGAGTCGACACCACCAGAAGATGAGTCCACAACTTCGAGCTTTCATCTTCAAAAGATCTATTAGTGTCGACACTCAACATTATTGAGTCGACACATGCGATGCAGATCATAGAATCAGATCTCAGCAAGTCGACACCTTATAGTTTGTGTCAACCCCAGTAAGCCCCAGGACGAGTTTGCGTCGACACCTTACAGATACGTGTCCATACCGACGTGAAAAATTCAAAATCCAAAAATGTACAACTGCTAGAAATCTCAGCATTTAAAACTCCAACGGCGGGAGATCCAAGCATTAATTATGCCAACGGCTCAATTCTTTCAAAGGCTATATAAGGAGTAAATATTGAATATTCCAGAGCTGGAGGATCATTAACTCTACCATCTCATTGTTGAAATCAAGAGCAGAATATTCATTGCACCATTTACTGTTGCTCTTTCTCTCTCTCTCTCTCTCTCTCTCCAATCTGAAATATTCTCTTTGTTCTTCATTAATTATATATCTTTGAAAGAGAGAAGGAGAGATTAATTATAGTGAGCTTTATATTGTAAAATCATCTCACAAAGGAGAACATCAACCACATTTGGTGGTACTATGCAAGAGCTAGGTTTCTCCTTCTGGAACTACGCTAATAGAGCCAGGTTCCGCTTCGCCTTTCAAAGAAGAATGAGGTTACAATTCACCCATTAAAGTAATTTGACTAGTGGCTACTCTTCGCCCTTGATTGAAGAAGGATGCTGCTCTTCGTCCTTGTTGAAGAAGGTGGTTTCGCTTCACCATTGAAGAAGAATAGGTTTCGATTCACCTTCAAGAATAGTAGGTTATACCTCACCAGTAAGAAGGTTGTTGAACTGAGGTTACGATTCACCCTTAAGAAATCCGATAGTGAATTCCCAACGCTCTTTGGGGAGTGGAGGTAGGTTAAATTTGGGCCGAACCACTATAAATTGTTTGTCTTTCTCTCTCTCTCTCTCTCTCTCTCTCTCCCCCCATTATCTCTTTATATTTCTACACTTTATTTTGTTTATATTTCGTTGCACATTAGAATTATTTTTAAAGTGTTAGAAATAGTTTTATGTTTGCCACTCAACACTTTC
>JAULLD010425339.1:0-10655 GCA_035668095.1 Sarracenia minor
AAATATAAATTTTAAAGTATTTTGAATTTATAGTTTTCTAAACTTGTTTTTTTTGTAAAATGATATAATATGTCATAGAAAAATGAAGAAAGGGTGATAAGACTATATCGAAGATTGTCCAAACACAGTCGGCTGTAGACAAAACACAGTCGACTAGATTAGGGCAAAGTATGATGAAACGCTGAAGCCTTAATGTGTAATCGATAACCACCATACTGAATCTCTTAAGAAGTCTGTTATAACTATTTTATATTCTTAAGCTGTATAAATAGGACTTCAACTGTATTGTATCATTCATCCAATGCATAAGAAAAATATTATTTTGTTGCATTCTCTCTAACATGGTATCAGAGCACTTTCCCTCAAACGAGCATTCTCCGTTGATCCACCTCGTTTCTTGACTGATTCACCTACAACCATGGTTGATCCTCCTTTGTCAACCGTTGTTCCATCTTTTTCCATTACTGTTTCGCCTTCGATTCTTCCCTCAAATGTTACATTTCTGATCTCTAATTTGAGTTCGTTAATCACAGTGAAACTTGATAATACCAATTATGTTGTGTGGAAGAAAAAAATCCCGAATATGTTCCTCGCATCAGAATTACTTCATTTCATTGATGGATTACAATCACCTCCACCTGCAAAAATAGTCAATGCGACAGGAAAAGGCATCTTTAATTTAGATTTCTTGAAATGAAAAATTATTCATGCTCATCTATTGAGTTGCTTGTGACATTATCCCACTACTACAAAAATCAAGAATGGTCTCACTATAAAAAATAAAAAGGTCTCAGTTGTTGTAAAATTGTGATTGAAAAATTTTCAAAATTTCTTTATCACAATTACTCAATTAAACGAGATATATACCATTTTTTAGTCTCGGACTAAAAGTACAATACTTTACATCTCTATTTTAAGAAAACCGAGATGTTTGTAATTTTTTAACGCAGCCCTCGTGTCCGCCCGATTACCCGACCAGTGACCGATTACCCGACTCGTGTACTTAACAAATCATAAACGGATAGATTTGTTATTCTTCGATTTCTGCCCCATGATTTATTCTTCAAATCGATTTGTTATTCTTCAATTTCTTCTACATCTTCGGATCAATTTCTCCTCAATTTTCAATCGATTTCTTCTTCTTCTTCGGATCGGTTTCTCCTCAATCAATTTCTTCTTTTCTTCGTCTTCAATCGATTTGTGCGTAATGCAATTGAAAACCCCCTCCAATTTTTTTTTCAAAACCAAAGTGAAAAAGAGATTGAAGGCTTCTAGTTAGGTGATTGAAGGCTTATGGTTCTAATTTACGGATTAGGCTTCCGATTAAAGGCCGACCCAAGGTGATTTTAGGGCTCTATTTCGAAGAAAGCTTCTGTTTCGCTATTGATTTTAGGGCTCCGAAACGGTATGTTTGTTTCTATATTTTAATCTTATACATGTGAATGTTTGGCAATAAACATTTGATATGTTCTTTCGATGCTCCACCAAAATGAGTATTGTGAACGTCCATAAGAAACTGAATAATGCAACAAGTTTAGGCAACAAGTACAGTGAAATCTCTGAACTAGTGACAAATAAAAAACTTTTAAGGAAATTAATGAAAATTATTATTTTTTTAGATTTTATTAAAGTATAGAGATGAATGAAGGTGACGACAACTTCTTATAGTTTCTATTTGGGTATGAAGATAATGCTTGTGTGGCTCTTTGAAATAAGGATAATGCATGTTAGGTTGATTATGTTTTTGTAGTATTTCTTTATGCATGTTATGTTGGTTAGCATACCCTTTCTCTGGTCGCAGTTTTGTTGTATGGCTTTTACAGTTGCCATAACTATGCTGCTATCGCTGGATTCTAGCTCAACTGTGGGCTTAATTTTGGTGCCCAGGTTTTTCTTTGATTTGCTATGATGATGGTACACATGGGCTTAGTGGCCCTACAACATGCTGGTTTGGCTCTGGTTTGATGTACTTCTAGAATCCCTTCCCCTTTTCCTTGGCCTCAGTTAGCCCTGGTTGTCTAGTTGGGATGTTTTGCAACTAATTTGGCATGGTTGATGGATTTTTTTGGTCAGTTTGTGCAACTGGAAAACATGTTTTGCAACTGGTTTGTGTGCAGTTGGTTAGATATGTCTGGTTTGACATCGTCTGGGTTGCTATGTCTGGCCACGCGCATTGCTTGTTTGGTCTTTTAGTGTCTCCAGCTTGGTTTCTGACCTATGTTTTGCTTATTAGATGGTTTGTTTTATTAAGCAGCTGGTTTTAAGAGATTATTAGCAGTTATTTTCTATTTAGCAACTGGTTTTAAGTTATGCCAATTCTTGTTCTGGTGTCTAGGTCTACTTCCTCTGTTTGGGAACCACACTACAGGTGGTCTGATTGATATCATCTGTTTGCTGCAGATGTTGGTGCTGAGGTGGTCTGTGTAGATTAGTTTGCAATGGCTTCTTATAGTGATTTTAGATCTATTGGAACTGGTGGTGTTGTTGGAATGTTGGATAAGTTTGCATTAGCTTTTTCGCTAGTCTTGGTTTGGGGTTTTGGCCGCTTGGTGGCTTGGTGTTTTGGCTGGGTTGGGGGTTTTGAAGTTAGCTGGCTTGGGCGTTTTGGTATTTGGATTGGGTTTTTAGCTGGATCGAGGTTTTAAATTGGTGGCTTGGTGGTATCTTTTGCTGCTATATTGTAAAGGGTGGCTTGGTGGTTCCCTTTGGGGATTAAAACTTTGCTGCTATAATTGATGGCCATCTCTTGTTTAAGTTGTTCCACCATGTCTTCATAAAGAGAATCCATCATTGTCTCGAACTTCTTCAAATGATTCATCGTAGAAGGATCCCGATGGTAACTAAGGCAAAAGAAGGAGATAGGTCTGCATTTTGGGTGCTTTTTAACAAAACACTTTCTTTAGTGACTTCAAAGTTCCACCCAAACAAACTCAATTTCATTCCTTGATCAGCCATGGCATCTACAATAAATTGTGAACTCTTGAATGGTAAACCAAACTAAAAATCTCCTTAAAGAAGCTCCCAGCACTAATGAAGCCCAATTGTGTTTGCTTGGAGAAAATTCAAACTATTTTTAAAAGCAAGGATATATATGTATTATTCACTTCTATTAATCCACAACTAGTAGGACCCTATCACTTACTGTACATCTATAAGAAAAGCAGCAAAATTGAGAAAGAAACTTAAGGTGTGACCTATGGGCATACAAATGCATACTTCGCATGCAAACAATTACAAAATTTCTTAAGAGTGGCACCTAATAGGGCCAAACAAGAATGTCTAAGGAAGACTGTGCATGAAACTCTAATAGGTGATAAGGATGGAAGTGGAACAGCAATAACATCCAGGTACACTAAAGGCAATGTTGAAACTATTTTCAATGGTCTAATTTGGCCCCTAAAACAAAGGCAAGCATGTGAATCCACCCATAGATGACCACATTAAACTCTTGAAGCTTCACAATCAATATAACAAAACACAACACTATTGATATTGACATTTGTTCTATGTAGCACACTCTCTCTCAATAACTAGTTATCCTATCTCTATTCATTTATAATTTAAATTCTTTCACTCAATTTTAAATTTGACCTTTTTGTTCTTTCTTTTTATTTTAAATTCAATTTTTTTAATCTCCAACACACACACACACACACACATGCAAACAACATGTTTAGGAAATTATAGTTAGCTATTGGTTCAAATTGCAACTTTGCGGCTTTGTTGAGAGGTTCTCCGCATTCACATGGGCTTGGAACATGATGTTAAGTGTAAGCTCAATGAAAATATTTTGAATATCTACCTTAATTAAAAAGATTGTTCATCATTTAAATTAATTTCATAATTAACTTGTGTTCAAAGTGCCTTTAATCACGGGTAATCACTAGTCAACTGTTAACCTACATAGTTGACCAAGATTCTTCAAAATGTAACAGATAGTTTTCAAAAAAATTTCAGTGCATGAACGTCCAAAAGTATGGTTATCAATATTGAGAATCTGTTTCTAAATCAAAGAACAAAAATTAGAATGTCTGCCACTATAACATATACCTCTGGCTCAACTGCATCCTTCGTGGTGTCGAAAATTATGGAGCGAGCTAGTGCAACTCTTTTCTTCATTCCACCTAACAAGTCAGAAGGTAATCGATCCTCAACTCCCTGCTCAAATGACAGGACATATTACAAACAGACTATTGATTCCCCCCTTTTTTTTTTTTTTGGTTTATTTCCATTGCTAAATTCACATTGTGCAAAACTCAATTTGCAGGCTTGCAGTTGCTTGTTTCACATTTTGTAGGTGGTACACCAAAGCTTAGGTTAGGTCAATTTAGTTTCCATATGGCTGTATGGATGTAGGCACTATTACCATAATGGTAATACGAAATAGTCATTTTATCACATCCTTTACAATTCATTCAGTAGTAGACTCCCACAAAATGCTTGTTTCAAATTTTATGGTGCAATTGGAGATCACGTTTCTCGTAGAAATAGTGAGGAGCCAAATCACTCAATAAGATCTCTTAATCGGTCTAGCACATATTTCACATAAAGTCTATAGGTCTTATTGTCCTATGATATTTGCTACACCTGCAAGTACAAGGTATTTTCTTCATTCTTTTCCTTTTCCATTCTCCTCTCTTTGTCTTTTTCAAATATTAAGTGCAGTATTTAAAAGGAAAAGTTCAATTTATGTGGGCCCATAAAATTTGGTAGATTTGCACTTCAATATAGCTGGGAGTATATTACTAGACCATGTGCATGACTCTTGATAATCATGTTAAGAAAATGCTTCTGATTTAATTAATGAGAATAAAATAATGTATTATTGAAGTTCTTTTTCTTCCCATTTTGTTTTTGACAAAAACTGATAAGCACAAAGGATTTGGAAAAAATATATATATCTCATGTTTCTGGTTGTAATTTTCTTGCAACCATTGAGATAAGTAGCATACTCCCCAAATGTGCATGTTTTTCTTGGAATCTTTGTGATTGTTCAGCATACTCTTTCTTGACTGTTTGTTATTCAATTCCTAAGCATGGGTATATTCCATATGCAGATTCTCTTTTGCTTCCTCTTATAGTACATTTTAGCTCTGGTCTGCCTATTTTTTTGGGTTATGCTTTGGTCCGCGGAGAAAGGGGGGTGGGGGGGTGGAGTGTGGTTGGTCTTATAGCTGGTGTAAGGTCCTGACCAAATTTAATTAATTTTATTTAATTAAATAAAGTTAGTCACTTATAGAATATCATAATTAATTAAAAGAAGTTGATGAACACACACACACACACACACACACATATATATATATATATATATATTAAAACATATGGGGCTTTTGTGAAATTAAGAAGAGTGGAAAGGAGTCATAGCTTTGAATTAGCAATTAATTGAGGGATTAAGTTGTAAAACCTAGGGGATTAGTAGAAAACATGTAGGGTTTGAGGGGGGATTAGAAGTGGGCGGCTGAGGCAGGCCATGATCTCTATTCGGTTATTCTATCTCTCCTTCTTCATACTTTCTCTCTAAACTTGATGCAAAGAAGGGATTTTTGAATAATCTTAGCAAAGAGAATTGTGAAGGACTAGAGAAAGAGAAGAGGAAGCCATGGTTCTAGCTTCTTTGAAGTCTTAGTTTCAGTCCAGCCGCCATTCGGATTGGAAAGAGGTAGAATTTTTGATATCTTTCACAAAAATTCTGAAGTGTAGTGTAAGAATGTGAGAAAACCTTCGATTTTCTCTTAATAGACAATTTCTAATCCATGAATTCCTTAATTTCATATCAAAGGCTGCAACTTTAGGCTCTTGGAGTTCAGATTTTCGGCATTCATTGATTGATTGAGGTAGGTTATATGACGAGAAACATGTAGGAGTAAAAACGTGTGAGGTAATGAAGAAATTGTTGTTACTTGAATTGAAGAACATGCTACGAATCATGTATGGCCCAAGAATCCCAATAGGGAACTTATTTTCATTGAAGTTCTAATTGCGTTGATGTATCTACAATGTATATGTCTTCTTAATAGAAGTTTTGGGTGTGAAATCTTGAAGAACAAACAACAAAATCTGATACTCAGCCGAAACACAGTCGGTTGTGTCCCACACAGTCGGTTGTGTTCCTGTGTCCCCTGTTTTGATTTTTTGAGGAAATGAGGGGATTCTGAGGGAAGTACTTAAATGAAGTTGTTGCTGTATATATTCGGGTATAGAATAGCTTTATATTCTATGATGTATGAGAGTAAAATGATGTGTGAAGTAGCAAACAGAAGTTTGTAAATTTGATTGGAATAGCCTAGGCTTTCCAAAAGAGAGGATAGAAGTTTAAATTTCCCTAACTATGAATGATTGAATTTGAAGATATTGGTTTGAAAAATGTTAAGAACTGAAAGGATTGCCCATCCGTGAAGGGGCCGAAGTTTCTAACTCTTATTGAGTTAGCGAGGTCAATGGATCTTTATCCATTCAGAGGATGCCTTAGTTTCTTTTGGATAGTAATCCAATATGAACTACGGTGCTTGAAGGCTTTAAGCCTCAGGCCGAAGTTACCTGTTAAGGGTCGAAGTTAAGAAAGATATAAGATAATTATTTTAATCTTGAAGTTAATTGAAAAGGGTGATGTGGAAGAAGTTGAAAGATGCATGATGTTATGATGCATTCATTCATATTCATGCATACTATATTTTATATTGCATTACAGTATTTCATATTTCATACTAGCATAAGCTAATGTTGTTATTTTATCTGTTTTTAAAATAACAACGCAGATGATTTAGGTAAAGGTGTTCTTGAAGAATGAGGAGTCTTGTTGCATGGAGGATGGAAGATTCTAGTTCTATACTCATTTTATTTAGAACTTTATTTGTTGATAGAAGAATAATTTCAGTACTGTCTTTAAGAAGTACTCTTTTTAGATAGACAATGTATTGAGGTCTTTGGGCCCTTGATTTTCTATCTATTTATTTCATGAGATGAATGCTAGTGAGATTTTTCCTTTGGGATATTGATTTACAGGTTGAAGCAATAAGATGTTAGATTTCAGTTATATATGATTTAAGTTTTGGAATAGTGGGTTTGATAGATATATGATGGTTTAAAAAAAATGATATTCCCCGTGGCTTTGGTTTAACTTTAAAACCTTGATGGAAAGATGTAATATTTTTAGAAGACAGACAATGATATTTTTGGAGTATTTCCAACCGGTTTTGAAAAAGAAGAGTTGCTTAATTAAAACCAGTCTTTAAGTATTTTAAAGAAGGTCAGACCGTTACAAACCTATTATGAGCAAGTTGGATAGATTTCTATGTGATACACAATGGATGTAACAATTCAAGTTCCAATGGGGCTTACCCAGGTCACTATCTGATCACTGTCCAATCATGACATCGGAAGAAATAATGGACAAGGGTCCCAAGCCATTTAAGTTCATAAATGCATGGCTGAAGGATAGGTCCTTTAAGGAACTCGTCAAAGTGAACTGGGAAAATGCAACACCATGTGGCTATGTTGGATACACTCTAGAATTTAGAACATTAAGTCAATTATAAAGGCTTGGAACTATTTTTGGTAACAAGTTCCTTCATTGTCTTGCAGTGAAAGAAGCAATAAGAATGTACTGAGGTCAAGGCTTTAGGCTTTGCATAGAAGATTTGAAAGTCTTTGGAGGCAGAAATCAAGGCTGAATTGGCTCAAGCTTGGAGACAAGAACACTACGTTTTTTCACATAATAGCTTCAAGGAAAGGGAAGAGGAACTTTATAGGTCAAATTCAAAATGGTGGAGAGATTCTGATCAAATCGGAGGAAATCAAGGTTGGGACTGCTTCCTTTTTACCTAATATGTACAAGGAACCACTAAAAAGAAGGCCGCAATGGGGGGGGATCAAGTTCTGAAAACTATTTTAGAACACATGGCTGCTAATTTAGAAGCAAGGATCACTGAAGAGGAAGTCTTGATGACAATCAAATCTTGTGGTAGCAACAAGGCACCGGGTCCAGACGGATTTAATTTCAAATTCATCAAAAGATTCTGGGATGTTTTGAGAAAGGATGTGTTCCAATTCATTGAAGAATTCCAATCCAATGGTATGATCCTGAAAGCCTTAAATACCTCATTCTTGGTGTTAATACCCAAGCTTGAATGCCTAGTTTCTTTCCCTGATTTTAGGCCTATTAGCTTGGTATCAGCACCTTACAAAATCTTAGAAAAGTGCCTTGCTAATACACTTAGATCAGTGATACACATGGTCATTGACGAGAAACAAACATCTTTTGTATAAGACCGTTAAAGCCTTGATGAAATTCTAATTCTAGATGAGATAATACATGAATGGTGGAGAAGTAACAATAAAGGCATGGTCATTAAAATTGACTTTGAAAAGGCATACGATTCAGTAAATTTTAATTATCTCAACACCATAACGGCAATGATGAGTTTTGGCACATAATGAAGAAAATAGATTTTGTGTTGTCTCAGTTTAGCTTATCCAGCTATCCTTATTAATGGCTCTCCAGCTCAAGAGTTCAAAATGGAAAGAGGTCTTAGGTAAGTGGATTCTATCTCTCGCTATCTATTCATTTTAGCAGCAGATGGGCTAAGCTGTTTGCTATCCAAGGCTAGTCAGCTTCGTCTACTACAAGGTGCAATCATTGGGAACCAAGGCCTACATATTACTCATATGTAATTTGCGGTTGATACCATATTGCTTTGCCAAGATAATACTGAGATGGTGAAGCACTTAAATGGATTATTACTAAACTTCAAAATGGTCTCAGGGCTTAAGGCCAATTTCCATAAGAGTGTGGTGTTTGGAGTAGGCATACATAGCTCTGATCTAGCTATATATGCTGATATCTTAGGCTGCTCCATAGGCAGTATACCCATTAAATATCTTGGTTTCCCCATTGGCATTAATCCTAGACTTTCCAAGTGTTGGGATCTATTAGTGCAGAAATTTGACAAGAAATTGAAGCCTTAGAAAAGGAGGTGGTTGTCTTTGGCTGGAAGAACTAAGTTGGTTAAAATGGTGCTCGCTACCTTGTCCATGTATTACATTTCATTATTCAAAATGCTTAAGAAAGTGATCAAGTGTCAAACCAGAATGCAAAGAAGATTTCTATGGGGGTGGGAGTGCTGACAACAATAAAATGCACTTGATTAAATGGAGAAGAGTTTCAATGCCAAATGAGTTGGGTGGGCTAGGGTCCCTAACTTGGCATTAGTTAATTAATGTTTAATGCTAAAATGGTGGTGGAGATATGGGATTGATAAGGAGCACCTATGGAGGATGATCATTCTACAAAAATATAGTGGTGATGCATCTATTGGGAGCCTAAGGATGCAAGACTCAATAAGACCTCAACTATTTGGAAAGCTATACTAAAGGAAGGCCTTGATGACAGCAGGACCAATAGCTTATTCTCAACCAATTGCAGAGTTTTTGTGGGGAATGTGGCTTTTACGCAATTCTGGTATGACAAGTGGCTAGACAACACTACACCCAAGCTGAAATTTTCCACTCTCTATTCGATATGCAATCAAAAGTTTGCTACAATTCAGGAACTATTCCAATGTAATCAAGGGTCAGCATCTTGGGCTCTCACATTTAGAAGGAGGTTGTTTTAATGAGAGGCTATCTCACTAGCACAATTGATGCATGAAATTAGAGAAGTGAGGGTTGATTATAATAAGGTGGATAGTCTGTGTTGGGTGCCTGACAGGAGCCACAAGTTTTTGATTAAGTCCTTGTCCACGCTAGCTGTTCAAGCTAAATAAAATCTTCCTTCTTTCTTGAATCAAATCTAGAACTCGCAGTGCCCTCCATTAGTTCAGATGTTTGTTTGGTTGGCCATACAAGACAGAGTGATAACCAAGGAGTAATTACTGTTGAGAAGGGCCATATTTTGTCCAAGCATGTCAAGTACTTGTAAATTTTGTGAAAGAGCAAGTAAAAATAAATGGCACCTATTCCTGGGGTGTTATAAGGTGTAGGTGGTGTGGTGCCATATCTTGAGATGGTGGATCAATGAATGGGTTAACCCAAAATCTCTTCCCAAGCTCTTAGAATGGTGGCTTAAGATTCCCAATAAAGGGCTTGCCAAGAAAATCTAGATCACGCTATCGTATGCCGTAATTTAGTCGATTTGGTTGGCAAGGAATGAGACTATATTCAACCAAAAGATGGTGCAGTGGGATGATGTTATTGATACAATCAAAATAAGGGTTGGATTTTGGATTATCTCATCTTGTAGAGGCCGGGGTATCCTTTAACCTAAAAGATTTCTTATATAGAATTCATACAGTCAAAATGCTTAAAGGATTATGAAGGGATTCGATTCGTTTTGCCTAAAGGATGTCCTTTATAGTTTGGTTGAAGCATAGTCATAGTGCTGCACTGCTCAGTGGTTGATTAAGCACTTGTTTACATAATAATGTATTGGGTTGTATGGTCTCTATTGAATGGTTTTGTTTCCTTGGTGTTTATGAGTTGTGTTTCTTGTGGTTCCATCGGAGACCCTCCAACACCATTCTTGTACCTTGATTATACCTTGAAAAGTCTATTAATGCATAAGTTTGATTTTGTTGATAAAAAAAGAATTATTTATTTTTTATATCTCAAGATGTCTAAATCAATTTACGCACACCTTGACTAACAAGACTCGCAAT
>JAULLD010425555.1:0-10649 GCA_035668095.1 Sarracenia minor
TAAGGTTCTACTGTTTCCTCTATGATCTAAATAAATTTGACTACATACGGGTACCATACCAGAAATCTCTTATGATATCTGTTTTACTTACCCTCCTGCATTATGTACATTAATTGTGTATTATGTCTAAGATATTTGCATGCACAATGATAGCAACGGATGATCAGCTTGTTTATTGCTTAATGCAAACTAAGACTGTTCAGTTTAGCTTAAAAACAAGCATTTTCTCAAAACCTATAGAAGTGTATTACATTACACGTAAAAAGGGATCATTAAAAAATGATTGCACAGAAGCCGCATCCAATCAAACATGTTCATAAAAAGGAAGATCATCAAAAGGAAAAATAAACCAACACATATTCTTGCAAACAGAGGAGTTAAATTTCTCCCAAAAGCAAATTCCGATTAGAATATTATACTTCGTCCATTCAACAAACAAATTAAAGGAAATCCACAAAACAGAAAAGATAGAAAAGTCAAGGAAAGTCCCCTCCCGGGACCTACGGGTCATTTTCCGGTGCTTCCTCAGCCCCTTGACCTCTCCACTCCCCTTCGGCAGCGCTTCGGTGGATAACGCCAAAATCCTGGTTCGGCCATCACCTCTGTGTGATCTGCCAGAAGGCTTCAAATTTTTCTCTCTAGCCGTGGGCCAAGTTCCGTTCTGCTTGCTCGCGCGCTAAGTCGCGCTGGGCTCTTACCAACTCCAACTCTTCTTGTTGCGAGGCCACCAAGTTCTGATTTAGTTCCACAATTCGGTTCAGATCCTGAACGGATCTCCCTTGAGTGCGAGCCTACATCTTGTACGTCGACGTATTGTGAACACAGTGGTAACCAAGGGCAAGGGTCTGCATCAATAGCAAATAATGAATTTCAAACACAAGCAATATCAATGATTAAGTAAATCAAATCAAAGACAGGGCTCACCTTAGTCGTAGACTGGAAGAATCGATCACGAACCTCCTCACCGGGTATTACATCCATTCTATCGATATCCCTCTACGTGAGGGCCCGGCGAATAGCAGCAGCAGCTACTACTGGGTTACCATCAAAGACACTCAGGTCTTCGCCGGTGCCCACCCCGCTGGGTCCAGCTTCAAGAACTATCGGGGGGCATATGATAGTACGAGTGGTACCCCGGTAGTCTCCGCGCCGCCCAGCCCCGCGGTGGCCTGGTGGCCTTCCCCTAGGTCTCCTTCCATCCATTCTGATAGAAGTGAGTAGAGCAAAGCCTTGAATAGTTTGTTGGAAGGAAGAGGAAGAAATGGTTGCAAAGTTCAGGCGATACCTGAAAAGGTACGAATCCTTATTTATACTCAAATCCGTTACCCGTAACCGCCAAAAGGAGCATTTTCTAATTCTTAGAAAATTAGGAGTAAAGGGGAAAGCAGCACCGTATAACCTGGGAATTCCTGCCAAGTGGCAGGCACCCAATACCCGTATTTACTGCACGTACAAAAACAACGGGTAACCCCCAAGTGACACCTGCCCTTGCGATACACGATTTCCAAAACAGTTGAAGCGCCAATTCCTTATTTCTTCGGGGTTACTTATTCCTGCGCCTGATATGACGGAGCAATTGAACTCGGCTCAAGCTCGGGCAGATCTGCCCCAGGTCCCAGATCTTTATCAGATTGTTTCTTCAAAGTTATTTATCCCTACACCTGATATGGCGGAGCAATTAAGCTCGGTCAAGCTCGGGCAAATCTGCCCCTGGTCCCAGATCCTTATTAGATTATTTCTTCGAAATTATTTATCCTTGCGCCTGATATGGCGGAGCAATTGAGCTCGGCTCAAGCTCGGGATGATCTGCCCCAGGTCCCAGATCTTTATCAGATTATTTCTTCGAAGTTATTTATCCCTACGCCTGATATGGCGGAGCAATTGATCTCGGCTCAAGCTCGGGTAGATCTACCCCAGGTCTCTGATCTTTATCAGATTATTTCTTCGAAGTTATTTATCCTTACGCCTGATATGGAGGAGCAATTGAGCTCTGCTCAAGCTCCAGCAGATATGCCTCAGGTCCCAGATCATTATCAGATTATTTCTTCGAAGTTATTTATCCCAACGCCTGATATGGCGGAGCAATTGAGCTCGGCTCAAGCTCGGGCAGATCTACCCTAGGTCCCAGTTCTTTAACGGGTAACTTTTTTATGTTATTTATCCCTATGCCTGACATGGAGGAGCAATTGAGCTCGGTTCAAGCTCGGGCAGATCTGCCCCAGGTCCTAGATCTTTATCAGATTATTTCTTCAAAGTTATTTATCCATGTGCCTGATATGGCGGAGCAATTGAGCTCGGCTCAAGCTCGGGCAGATCTTTCCCAGGACCCAGATCTTTATCAGATTATTTCTTCGAAGATATTTATCCTTGCGCCTGATATGGCAGAGCAATTGAGCTCGGCTCAAGCTCGGTCAGATCTGCCCCAGGTCCCAGATCTTATCAGATTATTTCTTCAGAGGTATTTATCCCTACGCCTGATATGGCGGAGCGATTAAGCTCGGCTCATGCTCGGGCAGATCTGCCCCAGGTCCCAGATCTTCAATGGGTAACTTTTTTAAGTTATTTGTCCCTTCGCCTGTTATGGTGGAGCAATTGAGCTCGACTCATGCTCGGACAGATCTGCCCTAGGTCCAATCTTTCCAACAGATTATTGTTAGCATAAGGTTCTTGATTCCTAAGAGAAAAACAAGCGAACACCCATGCAGAGAAAAGCAAACACTTGGTCTATCAGCCGCAGTAAGAGAAGTAGAGGATGCTCATTCATAAATCCTATAACCCGGGGGGCCAAGTTTGCCCCCAAACCGGGTCTTCTATAAGTTCAGAATTTGAATATTCATAGTGTACGAGGGCCAATGGCACTAGAAGAAAATGTCTTAAGTACAAAACCAGAGAAATATGAATAAAGGATGTGCATAGTAAGAGAGGAAAGAAAGACTTTAGAGTAACTCGCCGACAGCTGCTTGAGTGGCCTGAGGATTAGCGATGGTTTCCCCTATTGTTTGGACGTTCAGTTTTGGCGGGGTCTCCAGCTGAGTGACCTGAGGATCGACAATGGTTTCTCCTACAGTTTGGATGGTCAGTTCCGGCGGGTTCTGTTGCACAGTCTGTTGCATTTCTTGTTCTCCTTTAGGATCAGTAGGGTCCCTCGGATTGCCCTGTGCACCCTCACCTCCGTTTATCTCCTGCACGGGTGAATCTGTTTGGTCGAATCTAGAGTCATCGTCACCCACGTCAGCTGGGTCGGCAGCGATCGGATGTTCTCTGGGCTGGATCAAGTGAAAGTACATATTTGGCCATATTTCTATAGCCTGGGTCCGGAAGGCTCGGAAACCCATGTCCTAGTTCTCTTCGATCGCGTAGATGACCTCATGGCTCTACATATGTACGTCGATCCTTCCCTGGACGAGCCTTTGGAATTCGTCTGTTTCCTTCAGCTCATCGATCCTTGCAACTCGTTCCCGGACACGGGCATCTTCAGACACGGTCAGATCATGCTGCAGCCAACGGATAATCGCACTGGCTATGCTTAGCTCTTCAGTGATGACCCTTTTAGCTGCAGTTGTAGCATGCAATTCCTCCAGGCTCTTCTCCTTATCCGCCTTAAGATTGGCGTTATCTCGCTTGAGTTCTTTGATCTTCTCCCGAGCTTGTCGTTGCTCCCTAGCGAGATGTTGTGAGCGCTTCTCAGACTCATGTCAAAGTCTATGATGCTCCTTCTCCTTTAGATGAGAGCCATAGGCAAGAGCTAGAGTCTGAAATAATAATGGCAAGAAGCACAAAGATGTCAGTACAAGTTTGTAAAAAAAGTCTTACTAGAGAGTTCTTCAGAGATCATATGAAGGTACATACCTGGAATCCACATCTGAAAAGATTGGCCGAAGAGTCATCAGTAGAACAGGCCACCACAGTCTCCATGTCTTCCTGGGTCAAAATTTCTTCAATCACGCCTTTTCCATAAAAGCCGTCTGAGAAAATCGAACATCTCTCCACAGGGGCTGCTGCTGCGGCAGGTCCCCTCGACCCAACATCTGGCATCTGCACGTTCGGCGGGGTTTCAGCCGAGCTCCCTGCACCACCCTCAGCGGGCAGCGCTGCGTTCTGAGTAGCAGTCTGAGTTCTTGGACGAACGGCCCTGTTCATAGTATGTTCGGCGCATCTGTGCCTTGATCACTCCCCAGTTCTTCTGCCTCCCCGGGATCCTCCACGTCTAGTATTATCCCTCAAGGTCAGCGATATGGGACGAAAAGCGTCATCCATCTCCTCTTCTCCTGCTTCTCCTCCAACAGTTCTTTCTTCAACTACTTCGGCCTCCTCAGCTTCTTCGGTTTCTTCAGCTCTCCCGCTAGCTACATGTTCTGCACCAGATAAGTTTCAATCAGTAAGATACAAATATTCTGAAGGTAGAGCCATCAAGGCCGAGCATATAAGGCATTTGACCAGCTGCTCTCTGGGCCTCTTCGGCCTCGGCTATGCGAATTAGGTCAAGGGCTTCACTATAGCGTTTAGGGCTAAGGAGATACATACTCAGACCATCTGTGGTGATTAAGACATCCCGATTCCGTTCAGGGTGTTTCTGAGCATCCTTCACCGCGTTTTACTGCCTCACAGTAACATACATGTCCCTCGCTCGATCTTCCTTGGAAGCAAGCAGAGACCATGACCGAATGATCGGAAATGCAACATCTGCTTCTTTCTCCTAGGCCTGACGCTCCCATCCTTCACCAGATATGAAGAAATACTTCTCCTTCCAGCCTTTAAGGGAACTTGGCAGGTTAGTAATCATAGTTCTACCCCTGTTTGCCTGCAGATTAATGTATCCCCCCATTTGCTCCACCGATTTATAGTAGTGGAATAGCTCCTCCGTTGTGAGACTGCTCTTGTTCACAACTCCAATAGGATTTCGCAGCCCAATAAGATACGCCATCCGTTCGGCCCTAGTTGGCCGGACGAGATGGCCAAGTAACTCAGAACCTTCCTCACAAGGGGAGGAACGGGTATTTGCATCCCTCCTAGTAGGGCTCCCTGGAAAATACAAATCTCCCCTGGCTCGAGAGCATACGCCCTTTCCTCTCTGGTTAGAGCCCTCATGTTTATTCCGTTCAGAATTTGGTACGTCCTACGAATTCGGTCTAGCTCGTCCTCCTTAATCTTGGACGACAGGGAGTGTGACCTTACCTGCTCCCAAAAAGCAGTCATTGCCGCATCCCTAGATGCACTAGTCGATGTGTCTTCTTCCCCCTAACACTCATCTCATAGGGTTCAGCCCTAACCCCGGAAGTCCAAGCCTCGTCGCCCTGACGTTGGCGACCGTTCAAGCCCTCCTCCTGAGATTCACTTTCTGACGATTCATCAACTAGCCTAAGGGGAGGTATCGTCAATGGACCGACAATGGAGAGTGGCTGAGGGTTTATGACGGTCATACAAAATTGAAAATGGGAGTCCATTTCGGACGACGAAAGTCTACTGGGAGCCTCTCTGTTAAGGAAGCTCTCCTCACTCTCTGATTCAGAATGTATAACCAAAGGATTGTTGCATGTGGACATTAACCCCAACCAAGGCCCGCCGGAGGAATCTCGAACACAATACAAATGGGGCGAAACAAAGAAAGCCAAAAGAAATCGCAAACGCAATCGCAGACGAAATAGAGGGAAAGAAATAGAGAGAGAAAGGAGCGTACAGAATGATTTGTTTTGAGGCGGTGGTGATTCTTAAAGGCACTCGGTTGGGTGTATCTTCCTGGGTCGTGTTTGGCTCTGTGAAGTTTTCTTTTCTTCCACACACACGATCGCTTCTGATGTTTAGGGAAATTGCACTCCAGTTGGATATTCGAAAAGCACCAGCAGGCACTTGGTGCCTCACGCGTCGTCCATCGCATTTAATGTCGTTCATCGCATTAAATACCTGTTAGAAATTTGGCTTCTCACATAAGTTTCCTCCACTACGGGCAGAACAACGCTTGATGAACACCCTGTTTCCTCCTTTAACAATATCAGATATACACCACCAAAGTTCAAAAACTGTAAGTCTTAGCTCGGTTTTCAGACCAGACGAGCCGAATCCGATCAAGACCCATGTCCGATCAGGGCATTTCCTTCACGAAAGTTATTCCTTCTATAGTGGGTAGACTTACACGAAGGTCAACCTCCCTTCACTTTGATATTCTCGATAGCCATCAGTCTTTGACTATTCACTATCAAGAATAGGGGACTACTGATGTGGTGGTATTTTTCACCACTCTAAGCCGGGTCACATAAATACCCAGATTGGGATTCTGGAAAGACGCATCTATATTACAGTCTTATTTATAAGATGGAATTTATACTTTCAAGAGGTCCAACCCATGATTCGACCCATGAAGACCCCTCTGACCCACGTGGTCCTAAGATCAGCCTATCAGGAGTCACAGCCTTCTTATGGGCCGAGCCTAATACTGCACATCTGGGCCTTGCATACCATATGGGCCGATCGCCGACTTACCTTATTCATTCAGATCTTATGAGCCGAGCTAAGAGCCAAGTATCCAAGCTAAGTGTTAACTATCTGGACCATACTGACCATATAGGCCGACAGATGATCCATCTTATTCACACAAATGTCAGAGACGATTAAAGAACTCACTTCGATCCTTCATACCAACCAGACCTTTCGATCGGCACACTTCAGTTCAGCAACAACGTATCTTCTACGGTAAGTTACAATGATAATGGGTAATGATAACATGGAACACTTATCAAACCAACCTCCAGTCATGCTCAAACACGTGTAAAGCTTTTGCACAACGAAATGATGAAAGTTAATATCTTCTTCATTAAGTTTCTTTTGTCACGTGAGGGGCTCATATCCCAATATTTGATCCACCGAGCATCAGCTCATCTCAGGAAGGCCCTCATCTAAAGGGGCCATGTATCCGCCGACCATGTCATGAGTCGGCAGATCAGACCTCATATATATTCACAAGGTAGCCTTTATGTAAGGTAGAACTAACTCACATTTTGCAATATATTTCTCAGCCATATATACTGTTCATCTTCTTCTTTACCTTCTCTCTACATTTTAGCTTTTCATAGATTTACATTATCTCCCCATTCCGGTACTAATTTAGGCATTGGAGAGGATACACTGGGACACCGGCACCCTGTTCTAATCCGTTTCAGGCCCATCGATCATCGGTTCGGAACCCGACGGAATCTTGACGCTATCAGTTGGCCCCATTTGTGGGAACGATTTATAAATTTATTGATAGTATTGGATCCATCTGGGGACTTCCTGAACCAGTTTAATGTGTAGCCAAGATAATTCTTTATCTCAACCCATTGAGAGTCCACACCATATCACTCCTCCAACACCACCGCAACCACCAGCACCAAATCAGCAATTAGCCGATGCCATCCTCCATCTTATCAATCACAATCAAGACCTCCTCCGCCATTTCCGTGAGCAGACTAAGCGTGGATCTCCTTTTGGGAGTAGTAATCAACCCCAGTCTAGCCATAACCGGGGCAACATAAGGAGGGTCCGCACGGAAAGGATCCATACAGTAATGGAGGAGGTCAGCAGTGAACCCAACCGAAGATCCCAGGTGTACTCTAGAGAGTGCAGTGATCAACACAGGGAAGGAGCTCGAGAAGTACACGTCGGGGAGCACGGTGTCGAGCCAAGACGAGGAAAAGCCAGGGAATCTCTACTACCCCGGTCCGTGGACAGCGAACAACTGCGCGCGGTCAGAGCAGAGGTGGAAGAGATGAAGCAAGCGCTGAAGGGAAAGGGAATCGTCGGAGATAGCAGTTGGACCTATAAGGGGGCTCCCCCCTTCACCTATGATGTAATGGACGCCCCTCTTCCATCGGGATTCAAGATGCCACCGATAGACCTATTCGACGGCACCTCCGACCCTGCGGACCATCTGGACACTTACAGATCCATGATGTATTTTCATTCTGTCCCGCATGAAGTTATGTGCCGAGCTTTCCTCACCACACTTAGGGGACTGGCCAAGCTATGGTTCGTTCAGCTCAAGCTAGACTCCATTTCGTCCTTTGCCTAACTTGGTCAGGAGTTCGTGGGCCACTTCGTGGGAACCTAGAAGCAGCGCAAGTCAGCTCTATCACTCCTGGACGTTAAACAGGTCAAGGGAGAATCCCTCCGGGCCTATATCAGCCGTTTTAACCATGAAGCCCTCTACATCGATAGGGGATGAAAAGATAGTGATGGCGGCATTATTAGGTGGCTTACAGTCATCTCGGTTTCTGTTCATGATGACTGAAGATCTACCACATAATTTGACAGAGCTTATCAGAAGAGCTTAGAAATACATGGACGCCGAAGATACCGTGGGATCTCGATAATCCAAGGCACTGGAAGGGTCCCCCAGGCCAGACAAAAAAGGAAAGATGCAGGATACAAGGCCGATTAGAAATCGTCCGGATGACCAGAGGTCGGCCAGGAAAGCGTCCGATCAGGATAGTAGACCATTTTGGGGTGGGTACGTACCAAACCAATAGAGGAAGGTCGATCAACGACCGGTAGCCCAGATCGGACCGCTGAATCCCCCATTTTCCCCACCGAGAGTCCAAGTTGAGTTATAACCCCGTCGTCACACGCCCCTTAATTCCCCATTCTCCTAGATTCTGAGCTTCATTCAGAATGATCCGGAGTTTAGATGGACTAAAAAGATGCTAAAGCCCGCAGAGAAACGATCAACTAGGTGGCGTTGCGCCAACCACAATGATCAAGGGCATAAGACAGATCGGTGCTGGGTTCTGAGAGATGAGATTGATAAGATGATCACCCAGGGGAAACTTGACCATTTCCTTTCCTATCCTCCACCTCTCGAGCGACATATCAACATAGGGATGAGCCCTCTCACCACGCTCAGGTTCGAGACAACCCAGGGAGGGAAGAATCAGCACGAAATAAGGACCAAGCTGTCCGACGAGATGTAGAACCAGGGAGAGAAATACAAAGGGAGGTCCGTCATCCCGAGGTGAGGATGATATCAGGAAGTTTCGTTGGGGGAGGTACGTCCCAGTCCGCAAGGAAAGCCTACGCCAAATGGCTTCGCAAGGAATCGGATGCCTCTCTGCCTCCCGGGAGATCAATGCACCCTGGCTCGTCTGAAGGGGCCATTTTATTCAATGACCAGGATAGTCGGTTCATCCACCTTCCCCATGACGACCTGCTGGTTATTAGCCTACTTATTGGCAACCACACTGTGCAACGAGTTCTTGTTGACACAGGAAGCTCGGCAGATATGCTCTCTTCAGAGGAATTTACGCAAATGGGAATCAGGCGAGAGAGGCTACAACCGATGAACACCCACTGGTCGGATTCACGAGAGAGAAAGTGTATCCCTGGGGAACCATTCAGCTGACCACAACAATTGGGGAAGATATTGGCGGGATATCAAAAATGATGACTTATCTAGTCACGAATGTCCCAACGGCTTATAATGTCATTTTAGGACAACCAGCTCTGCATCAGTTCCGGGCCGCCGTGTCCATTTATCATTTTATGGTCAAGTTCCCGACCAAAGGGGGCGAAGTATGTGTTCGGGGTGACCAACGCTCAGCAAGGGAGTGCTACGTAACTTCTTTGAGGGATCTGCGGCCTGTAAAGGTTACGGCCGTGGCAAGCACAAAGCCAGACCGATCCCAAGGGCTAGGATGTAGCTGTGATGTTGTTAAACATTGACGAAACACCAAAGACTAAGGTCTACATAACTCCCGATATGCTCGGCGCGGCATAGACTCCCGATCGGGATGATTCAGGTTCTTACCTCTTTTAGTATTTCTCTTATATGCCTGTTTTAGGTTAACCGTAACATTTTGTGCAATTGAACTGCCTAACCAATCATCAGAGATTGTGTTTTGACTGATCCCACTTCCCGACAAAGATGTGTGCGTCCTTGATGGTACTTTATCAGTTCAACAAAGTCAAAGATTTACTGGTACTTTGCGCCTTTTCTGGTGAAGCTTTGTAGAGTGTACACTTGTACCTCATGCTCGGGTCTACCCCAGATACCTCCTCAACAAAGTCGAAGATTTACTGGTACTCTGCGCCTTTTCTAGCGGAGCTTTGTAAAGTGTGCACTTGCACCTCATGCTCGGGTCAACTCCAAATACCTGCACAAAAGTTTGAAGAGCTACTGATACTCTGCGCCTTTTCTGGCGGAGCTTTGTAGAGTGTGCACTTGCACCTCATGCTCGGGTTTACCCCAGATACCTCCTCAACAAAGTCGAAGAGCTATTGGTACTCTGCGCCTTTTCTGGCGGAGCTTTGTAGAGTGTGCACTTGCACCTCGTGCTCGGGTCTACCCCAGATACCTCCTCAACAAGTTTGAAGAGCTACTGGTACTCTGCGCCTTTTCTGGCGGAGTTTTGTAGAATGTGCACTTGCACCTCATGCTCGGGTCTACCCCAGATATCTCCTCAACAAAGTCGAAGATTTGCTGGTTCCTACGCCTGATATGGCGGAGCTTTGTAGAGTGCGTATTCGCTTCTCCTGCTCGGGCCCAGCCCTAGCTGTCTCAGTAAAGATCCTAAGGTTCTATTGATTCCTCTATGATCTAAATAATTTGACTATCATACGTTTACCATACCAGAAATCTCTCATGATATTTGTTTTATTTACACTCCTTCATTAAGTGCATT
>JAULLD010425665.1:0-10635 GCA_035668095.1 Sarracenia minor
TCCACTAAGTCGGATTTTTGAATGGGCAAATCGAAGCCACGTACAGTGAGGGATGCTTTACAAGGGTGAAACGTAACTCTACTCTTTTTCAGAGGCAAAGCGAAGCCTTTACAGAAAAATGAATAATTTTTGTGTGAGAACTAAGATCCTCCTTTAATGAGAGAATAAGACAATGAATGCTCACTTACAAGGTTCACTCACTCTCGAAAAATGATTGGAAATAAATATTCTAAGAGAGAGAGAGAAGAGTGATCAGAGTATTGAAAGCTAATAGCCAAGAGATTGTTCAGTTAATGTCTGGAAATGAGAATGTCGGCTGTAGAAGTTAGGGCTCAATCAATGCAACAGTTAAGACTTTGTTCTCTTATATATATGCCTTCAAACTTCATTTCTTATATACTCCTTGAAGAAATATGTCCGTTGGTACGCATTTAATGCTCGAAAATATGACCGTTAGAGTGCGTATTTTGAATCAGGACCGAAAGGGGATGGTACCTTTCCAAACTGGGACGGTACTCTTCTTCGGGTTGCAAACTGGGATGGTACCTTTGAGAAAGGGGATGGTACCTTTTCTTCGGGTTGCAAACTGGGACGGTACCTTTGAGAAAGGGGACGGCACCTTTTGGTCAGTCCAAAATCTCTTAAACAAATGGGACGGTACCTTGGTGAAGTGGAACGGTACCATTTGAGATACTGCAGGATTGCAAAAAGAGATCCAATTGAGATGGTACTTTGGCCCATTAGGACGTCTCCTTTTTGGTTGACTTGAACTTTGACCAAAACTGCGACAGTACCTTTGTCAAGTGGGACGGTACCTTTCTTCAGGTCTTTTACTTGTTCTTCAGCACATCAAACTGAGTTGGTACCTTTCCAGAAGGGGACGGTACCTTTTCTTCAAACTTCACATATCTTCACTTTCTTCAAACTGGGACGTCTCCTTTATAAATTGGGACGTCTCCTTTGCATCTGGTCTTCAAGACTAACTTGGTCACTCAACTGGGACGGTACCTTGGAAAATTGAGACGGTACCTTTGCCTTTGGTCATTCAACTGAGACGGTACCTTTGAAGATTGAGACGGTACCTTTGCCTTTGGGTCGGTACCACTGAAGATTGAGTCGGTACCTTTGCCTTTGTTTTGAACAACTTCAAAAGGCAACCAGTTGGGACGATACTTTTGTAAAGGGGGACGATCCCTTTTTGTTAGAAATTGAGAAAACTCAATCTAACTTATGATTTTGAATATATATGCTTGGAATATTCTTTGAGGTACTTAAATCCTGAAAATGACTTATTAATGCAACTCAAATATTAGTAAATACAATATCAATGTGTTGTTATAAATCAAAATAACAAAAGGAGCTTGATTGAATAACCCTTGGGCCAACACATCTGATGCCCTTCATAAGAGTTGCTTTACCTTCCATAATGCTCCTCCATGTAAAAGACGGAGAGTTACCCACCTGAGCCTCTAAGAATGAGGTATCACGGAAATATTTGGCTTTAAGAATTCTGCTAACTATGGAAGATGGGTTATTGATGATACGCCACCCCTGCTTTGCCAATAATGCGAGATTGAAAGCCCTTAGGTTCCTAAAACCCATCCCTCCATCATTTTTACTTATGCATAGACTCTCCAATGGATTTTATGTGCTGTCTCAGACCCACCCCACCAAAACCTGGCAATAAGAGCTGATATTTCATCGCATAGAGTATTGGGGATTTTGAATACTGACATCACATAGTTTGGAATAGCTTGCGCCACGGCTTTGATTAGAACTTCCCTTCTTGCTTGTGAGAGTAGTTTTTCCTTCCATCCTTGAGTTACATTCCTAATCCTCTCTTTTATGTTCGCAAAAATCTCTTTCTTTGACCTTCCTATAATAGTTGGCAACCCAAGGTATTTCCCATGCTTATCAACAATTTCCATTCCCAATATACCTTCAATACGTGATTTGGTCGCAGCAGTGACGTTTTTGCTGAAGGTGATTACTGATTTATTAAAATTTACTACCTGACCTGAGGCTTCCTCATACTTATGTAGGATGTTTTTAATTGTTGCGGCTTCCTCCATTTATGCATTGTTGAAAATTATACTATCGTCTGCGAATAATAGGTGGGAGATGCCCTGGCATTCCTTGGTTACACGAATCCCATGGATCTTTCCATCTTCTTTAACTTTCCTTAGGAGGGTAGACAGGCCTTCTGCACATATCAGAAAAAGATAAGGGGATATTGGGTCGCCTCGACATAGTCCCCGAGTAGGTTTGAAACTTTTTGATGGAGTCCCTTTGATTAGGATCTTATACTGGACATAACTTACACATTTCATAACTAGTTTTATCCATCCTTCATCAAAACCCAGCAACTTCATCATTGCTTCAAGGAAATTCCACTCCACCCGGTCGTAAGCTTTGCTCATATCTAGCTTCAAAGCCATCAAACCAATCTTTCCGGATCTTTTCTTCTTGAGATGGTGGAACATTTCAAACGTAAGCAGCACATTATCGGTGATTTGCCTCCCCTCCACAAAGGCGCTTTGTGATTCTGAGATGATTGTTGGTAGCACCACTTTCAATCTATTAGCTATAGTTTTGGAGATCAACTTATAGAGCACGTTACAAAGTGATATAGGCCTATAGTCCGAGGTCTTCCTTGGCTCATTCACCTTTGGGACTAAGGCTATAAAAGTATCATTAATCTCCTCCAGTGGTCTTCCTTCGTTTAGTACCCCCAGAATTCTTCTAATCACATCTTTTCCAATGATGGACCAATACTTTTTGAAGAATAGAGCCGGTTTTCCATCAGGACCAGGGGCTTTAATCGGGCTCATATTTTTCAGTGCCTGTATGATTTCTTCTTCCTCAAAATTTCTCCCAAGCCATTCGTTCATCTCCAAGCTTACCATTTTTTTTTTTAATAATTGAGTCCCAACTGTTGTGGATTGGAAGGTTGTTGGATTTGATTAAATTCTTGAAGTAACTCACCATATTATACTCTATTTTGTTATGCTGCATGACCCATCTTCCATCTTCATCCTCTATGCCATCAATTGAGTTTGCTTTCTTCCTTTGAGACACCCGAGCATGGAAGAACTTTGTATTTCTATCGCCTAGGATCATCCACTCAGTTCTAGCTCTTTGATTCCACAGCAACTCTTCCCTCACCAAAAGTTCCTCCAGTTCATTATTCATTTTCTCATCCAAATCTGGGCCACCGGGTGAAGTGTTGCTTACCTGGACAAAGGCCAAATCTTTCTTTAATCTTCTGATTTTGCTTTGGATATGGCCAAATGTAGACCAGTTCCAATCGGAGAGCGTTCTGCCAACCTTTTCAAGCATTATTCTCACATCCTTCATCCCCAGCGTAGTAGGTCCTTGTGTCCAGCTTTCTTGAATAATTTTCTGACACTCTTCACTTCTCGTCCACATTTGCTCAAACCTCTACACCTTTTGCTTTGCTCTTTTCTTCCCTCATTCATTCCCTTGTTGTGGATAATCAAAGCCAAGTGGTCAGATGGCAGCTTGATTGAAGTTTTCACTCCAGCATGGGGGAAGAGAGTTCTCCATTCGGTGTTAACCATAGCTATGTCTAATTTTTCTTTAACCCTGTCGAAACCTCTCCTCTGATTACTCCATGTAAATGCATTCCCAACAGGACCAAGTTCGCTTAAGTTGCTGTGATCTACCGCCTGCCTGAAAGCTTCAATTTGCCAGTTGGCTTTCTCCTCTCTTCCACAGTATTCAGATTTGCATAGAATTTTGTTTTATTCTCCAGCACACATCCAGGGAAAATCCATAAGGTTTGCTAGCCTTCTAAGAAGTTGCCACGAATCACTTCTTTTTTATGCTTTCGGGTTTCCATAGAACCCAGTAAATCTGCAGTGGGTCCTCAGCTCTTTGTCAAAAATAACGCAGTCAATATGCCCTTTGGAGAATTTCTTTATGGCCACCTCAATATCTTTCCACATTAGACCTAAGCCACCGGATAGACCCTCCCTTGGAACCCAAAAAGCACCCACTATTCCCAGCTTTACCCTAATCCTCTCCTCCCACGATTTTCATAATTTAGTTTCAATGAGAAAAACTAAATTGTGATCTTCCTCCATCACTAAATTTTGGAGGCTCCGAATTGTTCGAGGGTTCCCAAGCTCCCGACAATTCCAACTTATAGCTTTCATGGTGATCGACGGCGCTGAGGGTCAACCGCTGCCGTTTCAAAATTTTGTTGCGTACCTTGCTGGGCCATTTCAATCCTCTACCTCTTATTTGCCTCCTCTTGGTCATCCGAGTCTTCATTCCAGTTTCTAGCTTCTGTATTTCGTTTGTCTCCATTGCCATCTCCAGCCGTTAGGGTTGAGGATCCCTTGGATTCCCTCGCTCTTCGTTTTCAATTTTGAGCCCAAGAAACTCTGTGATTTTCTTCTCTCCGAACTGATTGGTCTTGTTCGTTGATTAAGCCTCTGCCAGCCGGTTCGGTGTAGGAGACCGGGTCGGTACAGGGGCCCAGTATTATTGGGCTGTTAACTATTAGGCTCTTATTCATTTGGTTTTCAAGGCCTAGGCTTAAGCTGGGCACTAGCTCTTGGGCTTCCGAAAATAATTGATCTGCACCAGAAAATGTTTTTTGACAGATTTGATTTCCCAAATCAAGCCCTTCAGCTAAAATTTCGGGTGACGTTTGTTTCCGAAATTGATTTTAGTCAGCATAATCAAACCATTCTCTTCTTTGGGATCTCCCTTCTTACTAAAATTTGGCATAGTCAGCTTTCCGCAATCTTCAAATTCCTTCACATATCTCCCTTCCGTAGATCTCTGTCCGTAATCTCTCCCCTCCTTATTTGATTTCGAATTTTTCCAACTTTCCATTTTATTGGACCTTTCCATTTTTTGCCTTAATACCGTTTCCGGCGAACCTTCCGTCGTCTCCTCCGGCACATATCCACCGGAATTGTTGCTCTTGTGCTTTGTGCTTTCTTCAGTTGATTCGTGATCAGATGAGGCGGCTCTCCCTTTAGTTGGTGATTGATTTCCTCTTACTTTTCCTGCCATAGATTTGAACCTCATCCAGGGCCCATATTGATACTCTTTTTCTATGGATTTCATAGCGTTGTAACCTTCAACATTGCAATCTTTTTGATTATGGCCAATGACCCCGCATCTATAGCAAAAAATCGGTAGCCTCTCGTATTTGAAATTAACCTACATTGGGTTAGAGTTTCCGATGGACAGACGCATTCCCCTTCTAAGCGGCTTCGAAATGTCAATACGAACTTTGATTTTTAGATTTGGTCCCCATGCTAATCCCTCCTCCACGTGGTCGACGTCTTCCACCACGCCTATTTTGTTTCCTATCAGCCTTCCGACATCCTTATTCATGCATGCTAGAGGTAGATTACTGATCATGATCCAGAAGGAAGCATGACTGGGATCTACGTCAATAGCCCTCAACCTACCATCAAAATCTTCCAGTGCCAAAAGTTGATTATCGAAACACCATGGCCCATTGTTGATAACCCTCTGCTTATCCGTTGCGTGGTTGAATTGAAACAAGAATGTATTCTCCTTCAAAGTGTTGCACTTGAAACCTCGCGTCGCCTTCCACATCGAGTGCAAGGTTGATCATAGCGCTTCATAGTTGATCGTCCATTTTGTGATTAGTTACCCGATTAAGCACATCTTCCCCTTCTCCTCATTGAGTCGCGTGATATCATCCTCTACTATGACTTCCTCTTCCTCCTCCGACATAAGAACAAGTTTTTTTTATTAAAACCTTCAAGTGTTTCTTCCATCTCATTCATCTTTTCGAACCTCGAATCCCACTGTTCCATATAGATTAGAAATAGGTCCCTCCCATTAGGGAGATTAAATCTTGCACAGGAGCAAGAGGGGAAGCCTCCATTAGAGAGATGACAGATAGTTCTTAAAAAATTGGCTAACAAGGTTTCATTAACCTTTTTTTAACATAGATTGCCTACTCAATGAGTTCAACCTAACGAATGATTCTGATTAAATTTTGAAATCTCAAATAAAATGATTTTGGACTCACAACCTCTGATCCAAGCTACCCAAAACAGAAACCCCAGCTACCCAAAACAGGAACCCCAGCTCGTTTATCACATTTATTTCAAAATCATTTTCCCTTAAAATAGGAAAAGGGTTTCACTACTTTTACTAAAAATTGCAAAAATCATATGTGAGCTGTCACCAAATAGCTAATCTCGTGTATAATATTTATTTCAAAATTATTTTCCGTTACAGCAAGAAAATGATTTGCCTAGGTTTAACAAATTTTTTTGTTCTCTCTTTATTCCTTCATCCCTTCTGGCCACCCATCAGGTCACCATCTCTGACCACTACTTTTGACTACTATCGATACCTCTTGCTATCATCACCAACTAACCCTTTGGTTAAATATGATCACCTTCAACCACTGGATTCGTCCATAACCCTCGACCACCACTTTCCAAATATCTATGTGCCAAAACATTGTCTGTAACGTCCCAAATCCGACGTACTAAGAAATACTAATATACAACCCTAAGGCATACTAGGAAAACTAATACAAGAACCTAAAGCCTAAAATAATAAGCCGAAACCGAAAATAAGTTAAAGTTATTAAAAGGATTTATTTTATATCATACTTTAATGGTGCAAAAACTAAGTCAAGGGGGACCATTTTAGATTAAATGTAGTACTTTAATAAGGATTAAAAGAGGACCTAAAGTGTACAAACTAAACCCCAAATTTTAACAAAAATGGAACAATTTTCGGATAGGCAGAGAACATGGGGTTTGCTCGAGCGGACCTGCCACCACTCGAGTGAGGCTTGACAACTTGGCTTATTTTGCACTGATACATCAATGACTTTTTAGCTCCAAAATGACTTTTTTTCATCAAACAACAAGAAACTAGGTAAACTAGCATAAGAAGGCATATAGAAAAGTTTCCAAGTTAAAATCTCAAACTAAAACTTGAAAACAGTTTTTCCTGAAATCGAAAAACCTTAAACTAGCTTGCTTTTTTGATGAATTAATTGGATAGCCAAACGACCCCCAAATTACCCACCCAGCACACCAGCCTCACTACACATAATAGATGTACTAGGAGAAAATACTTAACAGGAAGTCCGAAACTCGATGGCTCGGAAACATAAAACTCAAACATAGGAGGAACATACTTGAAAACTTGAAATAACATGTAAACAAGTGTATAAGTCTCAAAACATATATACACCATGTGGAATGTCCTCCAGAGGTATCTAGGTGCACCCGTAGCTCAGTCTGCAATGGTTTTACCTAGATCACATGCGTGTTGTCAAAGACAACGTGAGCTCGAGGCTCGTAGGAAACAAACTATGCAAGAACAAAATATACAGTATGAGGATGACATGCGATATGCAAATACAAGTTTTTTGACGAAAGTCAATGCATTTAGTTGAAAACAAGTATGTCGCATTATCACAAGTAAGGGAAACAATTTAGTTTATAAGTAAATTGAAAATATCAACAAGTAAGAGGAAACATATAACAAATGTAACCCCCTATATAATACCTCACAAAGTTACCCCAAAAGATCACCTACACCAACATCTCCAATCCCCACACCAACGCACACACCCAACCATCAAAGATGGCTAAAAGGATAGATTAAGGGCCAATTAAAGTCGATAGTAACTGTTAGGATTTGCACACTTTTATGACCGAGTCAAAGGGTAGGGAACTCGTAACAACCGTGCGCACTTTTATGGTTGACCAATGGGTTGGGCACCCATCTGGCCATAGTAGAAGATTATAATATAAGATAGTAGAGAAAATACCCTCCAACACCAACTCACCTAACCACCACTACAATAACGAGAACAGAAAGTAAAGTGGCAATAGCCAAAAAGATACAACTAAAGCTGCATGTAAAAGATCAAGATACAACAACTCAACCAACAGTACATGGAACCAAGATGGTGTAATGATAACCAAAAGTATGACAAGTATTAAAGTGCTACAATAAATATCAATGGTACAACAGACTTAAAGATATTATAATAGCAGCTACCGATGGTGTAACGAAATCACTGATATGTAATGACACAACCAAAGCTAAAACTAAAATAAAAGGTCTAGCCCGAAACTAACCTAGTACTCAAGTAGGAAGCAATGGTTGAAACTCGTAATAAAGGCATGAATTATGAGAGTTCAGTTCAAAGCATAAGTTTTGAAAAAGGTGCCGAACCGAAATTAAATTATAAATTTGTTGAAAAGTCCGGAGTAATGTAAAGGTTTGAATTTTATTGAAAGGTCTGGTTTGAGATGAAAATTTATGATTCAACATCAAGTCTGACTAAGTTGTTACCCACCCAAAAATCATGTAAGTTCTTAAAAAGTTCCAGTTTTGAACCATAATGTTCTTTCCTCACCAATTTCAAGAAAAAATAACTAGTTTTAGGGAAAAACCATTCGAAAGCCCGTTTTCCTAAAAAATCCTATTTTTGCCCAAATCAAACCCCAAGATGTTTGTACATGATTGTGGCTACGACCATCCATTTTACAAACCGAAAACACTGGCAAGTAATAATCTCGGTACATATAAAGGAAAGTAAACACTTTTCGAAAATTGACATTTTAAACCCGTTAAAAGTCAATATCTGCAAATCTCGCATTGTACACGTTTTGAGTAATAAGCACGCAAATAATATACTGAAAAGATACATTTATTCTAGTCATGATAAGTATCAACAAAAACTAAAAAGTTCTGAAAAATCCTATGCCTCAGGTCCCGTAATTAATGAAATAAGCTATAAAAACATGATTTCAAGTATAACTAGGATAAATAATCGAAATTAACCTTACATATAACAAGTAAAGTTCATAAGTAGGTTGATTTGTACCTCGTAAGATGATCCAAAGAGAGAAATACCAAAAAGAAGCTTAGCTGAAAAGGCAAAAATAGAAATCAGTCTGGTGAATGCATTGCCCTCGTCTTATGGATCAAGCGTACGGTGTCCGAATCGAAGTTCAAGCCCTCAAAACCAAAATAATTCAAGCCCTAGATGTTCAACCCGTGTTCTAGAGAGGAGTGAAAAGTGTTAAGCTATTATGTTAAAAAGTCAAACAACCCATAGCTTATAAGAGGCTGGTATAAAGGGGATCGTTCAAGCGGTACCCACACTGTTTGAGCGGTGTGCTGCTATAGACATGGTTCAAAAAACTACGAAAATGAAATAAGTTTTGGTCTAAACGCCTTGAAGCTTTCCATGGTACCCTAAACAAATCAAACTCTCGTAACCATAAAAGGTTAAGCCGAAAGCTCAAGGGGAACGACTCCAAATTTAAAATACTGTTAACAAATAAGTACTTTAAGTTCGGAAGTTGAACCTCCAAACTGAACAAAAAAGCATGTAAACAAGGTTCGAGTCTCTACAACCTACGCCCCTTAAAGGTTTTGTCCCAAAAATCAAACGTACCTCATGATGAAAACAACTCACGAAGTCTGGCACGAACCTCGTCCTCGCGTTCCCAAGTTGCCTCCTCAGCGCCGTGATGAAGCCACAAAACCTTCACAAGCGGTATAGTCTTGCCTCATAGCACCTGCTCGCGTGTGTCAAGAATCTGTAACAATCTTTCCTCGTACGTACAATAGTCGGCGACCTCTAACTCAGTCCAATCGATGGTATGAGATGGATCCAGTAGATACTTTCTCAACTTGGAAATGTGAAACACGTTGTGTACGGACGATAAACTAGGTGGTAAAGAAAGTCTATACGCAACCTTCCCAACCCTCTCCTCGATCAAGAAAGGTCCGACATAACGTGCGGATAACTTCCCACGCTTCCTAAACCTCAAAAGACCCTTCCACGGTGAAACCCTAAGTAAAATGTGTTCTCCTTCTGTGAACTCAAGCGGTTATCGTCGTCGATCGACATAGTTCTTCTGACGGCTTTGAGTTGTGATAAGGCATCTACGTATAATTGTTACCTTCTCTATAGTCTCTTGAATCAAATCGAGTCCGTTAAGCGCCCTCTTGCCTACATCCACCCAACAAATAGGTGACCTGCATGGTCAACCGTATAATGACTCGAAAGGTGTCATCCCGATACTCGCCTGATATGTAACAGTCTGACCTTTTTGGAATAAATTAAAAATAAACTTTTAATTTATAAACACCTCCTTATTTATTCTTGTAGAAAAACTTCAAAATTTAAGTCTGTAAAATGCAACCATTTTTTTTTTAAAAAAATAGGAACCAATTAAAATTTGGAACAGACTGAAGAAGGTATGTCCTTCTCAAATACTTCCAAAATATAACTGCCAAACTGAAATAAGCTTCAGTAAAAGAAAGTCTTAAACTACTACCAACCATAACACAAACATCCCAAACGTTCTCACAGTCATGCAGAAAATGAAATAAATAAGAATCTTCAAGCCTTCAACAGAGGCTAAATAAATTCAGTACTAACATCTACTGAATGACAAGATATAAATGAACAATAAAAATGCTCCATGTCAGTCCTCTAGCATGAAATGTCCATGTCAATCCTCTAGCAGTCTCTTCCCTAAATCACCTGCGTTGTTATTTCAACACAGAAAATAACAACTTTAGCACGAAGCCAGTAGGGTATATGATACAAACAGTACAGTGCAG
>JAULLD010425885.1:0-15924 GCA_035668095.1 Sarracenia minor
CAACACTTAGAGAACTGTTGAGTATCCTTTATACATTGTAAAAAATGGGTTTTGATGCACTTTAAACTGGTAAAGTCAGTTGAATTAAGAATGTCCCTAACCTAAATAGCATGGGCGCTTGGGGCTTCTCATAAGATCGGGTGTTCGAACCCTAGCCTCCTCCCCTCTCCCCACTTACCTATATAAAAAAAAAAAAAAAGTCAACTGCATCACCTACTTTGGAAACACAAGGGTTTTCTTGAAAAACCAAGCCTTAGACTTGGATTTTGGTTTTATTTTTGGTTCACAAGATTTCATTTATATGATTAATTTAATGTCTGGGGCTAGGATGTTACAATTAAACTAATATTTACTATTATGATCCTATTAATCCTAATTTGACTCTTCATTATTTGGTCTTGTTTATGACCTTAGCCTAATTCTTCACTTATTTCTCACGGCCACAAATTAATGCTTTATTTCTCGGTCATCCAAAAATCCATAACTTGTTCTTTGTTATTTATTATTCATCATTCTGCCTTTTTATAACTCCAAGACCTTTTTACTATTAATTCATGATATAATTTTCATGTAAATCTTCCTCACTCGATTCTCGTCATGATCAAGAAATAGTTATTGATTGTTATTTGTTTAATATTCATCGTAACGATAAGGGACCATTTGAAGCCAATTAGAATGATAATTTGAGAGACAAAAAACATAGAAGTTATATATTCCTTCTTTGAACTTCATGATAGTTGAGTTGAATAGGTGGTCCATCATCTTTGCGATACGACAGTTTTGGTGTCCCAAAAGCCACTCCAACTAGGATGCGTCAGATGGGGACTCCTTCTGTACAACGAGGTTGCCATCGACATGATCATGACCGACGTCACTACGTTGCTAGATAGCAAGGACCATAACTATCTTTCACTTGAGAATGCCTTATACTGGCCATCAATGCTTGTTATGTTGCGAAAGGACCTCCTAAGAATACCTTAGATGTTGGTTTACATGCACGTTACATGGATTAAGATCCCTCGTCCGATCATACAGGAGATTTATTTTCCAATGGGCATTAATCAACTTTGGTAATTTCTCTTTTCCATCTCACTATTTTTTTTTGGGTAATTATTCATCTCACTATTATTATCTTATACTTTTTATTCTTTCTAATATCTTTTATTTTCTCATGATTGTTCTCCCAAGAGTGGATTAAGTAGTGCGTTCAGATTATGACCAGGATGAGGGTATTCATTTAACAGCAAGATAGCACTCTTAGTTCCATTGATGTCTAGGCACCCCATTGGGATGGTGTAATGGTACGATCGTTTCAATTTCGAATTTTAAATTAAATGAGATTCTAAAATTTAAACCATTAACGATATTTAGAAAATCGATTAAATTATTTAAACGAATTAAAATTCGATCTTGATTCGGGGTCATTAATTCGAAATGAGGGTTCTAGAACCTCAAGAATGATATTCGGGCGTGTCGGGTTGGGTTTTGGGCTAGTCAAATTGGAGATGGGCCTCGATATTTAAAAATTTTGAACCGGGCCTATAGTAGGGGGTTGCTCGAGCGACCCCTTGACCACTCGAGCAACCTGTCGGGGCAGATAACTATTTAAGCTACGTTATGTCATGTTTTGGTGTATTTTCAAACCTAATCTCTATAAATCAATAGTGGGTGACTGAGGGGTTGTTTGGGGGAGCTTGAGGCTACGTCTGGGCCTTGTTTGGTAAGATTTCGGGGCTTATTGCTTGAGATACACAACATATATCATGTATTTCATGTTTTCACTGAACCTATATTCGTTCTAGGTGATTTTGCTGAGATCTAGGGTTCTTTAGGGGATGATTTTGTACTCATTCATCACTCTTGAGGTAGGATTTATGCTAATCCTTGACTAATGATATGCTATGTGTTGTATAACCCATTTTAGACCGATTAATGTGCATTTTTGTGAAAAATACAAAAATAAATTAATCCTTGGTATATATGTACATGATTAGATTGATGTTTATGGTATGTTAGCATGTTATGTGGTGTTTTACCATGTCAATTCAATGACTAATTGACTAGAACGAAATCATGTTTAGTATAGGGTTTGAGATTTGTTGGTTTTCGGTGGATTTGGGAAAAATGGTCAATTTACCCTATCCTTGTGTAATTGGACCTAGTTATATATAATCGGGGCCTATTTGCATAGAAATCGACATTAATATACCTATGCACTTGATGATTCGTTGGTGGTATTTGTGAAGTTTTGTGGATAAGTCTAGGCATATCCTTGATTTGGGACTGAATTATGGAATTGTAATATATCTTAGCCTTGAATGTGATTTTTTTGAGATTAATGGGTGATGGTAGATGTTATTCATTTGAATAAGCCTAGGCTTGTTCGTGCTTGTGAGCTTGAATTTGCTAGTATAATGCATTCTTGCCGATGTATGTTATGTAGAGATTGATGGTTAGTGATGGATGTGATTTCATGTGGAGAAGATCGGGCTTATTCATGTTTATGGGCTTAATTATACAATTATAGTTTATGCTTGCCTTGCATGATGTTTGTTGGGTTGGTTGATAATGATAGAGATGATATAATATGAGTAGGCCTAGGTTTATTCATGCTTGTAGTTTACTTGTGCAATGAAATTGTCTATTTCATAATATGTGAGATGTTTAGATTGATAGAGATGATTGTGGTAATGATGATTCGGATGGGGATGAACCAAATGGCTCAGATGAGAGCCTAGACTCATATGGGAGTCAATGTGGAGCCCGCTTTCTTCAGTTACGAACCATAAATAGGGGATTGGCTTGGACAGGAGTCAAGGCTAGGATGTGAGTCAATGAGTATTGTTGGTGGTTACTACCTTGGTAGTGGCCACTTGTTGGTTGATGTGTATGTGAATGTGAAAATTAATTATTTTTCCAAAAGATTATGCAAACAAGGTTTTAACTATGAAAAACAAACTTTCTTTTAAGTTATGTACTTATTATTAATTGTTGCATAATCACCCTCACATAACATGCATATTTCATAGATTATTATATTTCTTATGAATTCTGGATCATAATGTTATTTTAAAACAACATTCCAGGTAACAATGGAAAGGGCATTCTTGAGGATTAGATGGACACCCTTGATACTTCCCAAATCACTCTCGATGCGAGACTTGGCGGATGATGCTCTTTATCTATTTTTTGTTACCTTTTAGATTTATGTCCATGTTATGATGTTTTTGGAGGAATGTAATAGACTTATGTTCTATTTAAATTTTGGATGACCGTAAGGCCTTAAGTCGATTACATTATTTTTCTTGCATGTGGTGAGACTGGGATATATTTGGGCTCATTTGTTAATTTCTATCAACTTTTGAATTGTAAGCTTTTAACTTATAATCATGGATGGATGATCGTTTTAAGTATGCAAGTATGTATCTCGTTCTTTCTTTATTGTATGGTGAGTTGGTATTGATATTATTTTGGCATAATTAGGATGGTATTAGATGTTTGTATATTGGTATGTGCTTACCCAACTTAGGATTTAACAATAAGTTTAAGAAAGTTTTTCTAAAATTCGAAGTGTTGGGTGCCGACTACTTCCAAAATCTTAAAATTTAAGAATTCTAAATTGGTAAGGTCCCATGATGACCTAGACTATTCAAATTATGTCATGATATGCTTTTGAAGGCTTAGAAACCAATTTTGAACCTTAAAAACACTTACATCAAATTTCAAACAGTTGCAGGAATTGGGTGTTCGCTCGAGCGATGGAGATACCGCTCGAGCGGTCACTGACTTTACTGATTTTTATTGTTTGTTTAATGAAAATTGGGTTTTATGAAATGGTTTGGGGCATGGTTTTGGCATGAAAATAGCTGGGTTTTAATGCATTTATTTTAAAAATGGTGATGTCTAAACCTAAGATGTTAAATGAATAAAGCATAGGTTTTTATTGAGGGAAACTGGCTAAGTTACAAACATAATTTGCTTTTGGCTAGGCGTGTTCCGGTCTATCTCTAGTTCACTTGATTAATTGTTGAGACTAGAAATTCTTTAAAGGTCAGGATGTGACAACTTGGTATCAGAGCATTAGGATCGAATACTTTGGAACCGTGGGAAAGGGGTGTGCCATGTCGTGAGGGATGACTTGCATATTGCATTCATATCTTGAGTATGCATGTATACCTATTATGCTATGTGACATAGATGCGCATGCTATGTGGTTATGTGGGTATGGAGGTGGCACTTTGAGGATGGTATTTCTTGCTTTGGCATCCTGTTACTGATTTGGGGTTCCATTTATAAAGGCACTTAACTAACACCCATTCTATTTGGAAATCTGGACCAGTGGTTCAGATTAAGATATCACTCCGATGAGGCTCGTCGGTATGTGCTGGTGTGATGATATGCGATTATTATGATACTAGCATGCTACTTATTGACATGTTATTCCCAGGGTTTAACTTGACTTATCTATGTGATAAGATAGCTGCTTTAAGTTTTAGAGTTGACCTTTGTCCCACTTATCTTTGTGTAGCTTAGTTATGTCTCGTATGATTAGACAGGGACACGGCTGAGGCCACATTATTCAGGATATACTAGAGATTGGAGAGGTGCCAGAGTTTAGAGAGGTACAAGAGGTGAGAGAGGCGCCAACGGTTAGGGAGGTGCAGGAGATTGGAGAGATACCGGAGGTTGGGGATACGCCTGGGACTGAGGAGACAAGTCAAGGTACCAGACCTCAGCTGCCAGTGGACCCTACAGGAGTTTTTGAGAAGATGCTGGCCACGATTAGATATTTGTCTGCAATAGCAGAGGCAATGCTTGGGCCCCTAAACCGAGGGCTACAGTGACTATGAGGGATTTTCAGAGGATGGATCCCCTACTGTTTTCGGGCGAGCCTGACCCACAGGTCACCTCAGCATGGTTGAGGATGGTGAATCAGATCTTAGAGACGCTGGACATACGAGAGAGTGAGATAAAGGTGAAGCTAGCCATCTATCCGTTACGTGGCGAGGCTGATCAGGGGTGGGAGTTTGTTAGGACTACTGTGGATGGTACTTGGGAGGAATTCTCCAAGGTATTTCTGGAGAAATATTTTCCAACTTCAGCAATGAATGTCTACCGTGAGCAGTTTGAGACCCTCACCCAGGGCTCGATGTTAGTTCTGGAGTATGAGACGAAGTTTTCTATGCTAGCTAGCTATACGCCAGGCATGGTCGCCACCAAGGAGATGCGGACGAGGCGTTTTGAGAAGGGCTTACACCCTGCTATCAAGAAATGAGTTTTTGCGACTATGATGAAGGTTTAATAGGATCTGGTAGAGAGGACTATTGTTGTAGAGAACGGGTTGGCACAGGATCATAGGAGTGGCGATGGATGGCCACCAGTCCCAGTGGGTGGAGCATAGTCTACTTTTAGATGACAGTCCAAAAAGAGGAAGTCTGGAGGAGGTCGGTCTTTCTCCACTGGATCTCTATAGTAGAGGGCACATTCTAGACTCACCTCTTCGACTACATCGATCGGACAGACTAGTCCATGAATTGGGGCTTCCTATACATGCAGCAAGCCATGGCACTTGAGTAGAGACTGCCTCAGTGGCCGACACCCGTTTTCTATCACTGTGGGCAGACAAAACACATTCAGCCGAACTGCCTGCAGAGTCAGACCGGACAGGGGATACAGGGTGCCTCTTAGGTCCAATAGATGCAGGGACGTCAGGGACAGGTGCAGACTCACCAGCAATTAGGAGTTTAGGCTTCCAAGACAGGAGGGGGAGCCCCTTCATTCTAGTCAGTGAGGCCCTTGGCATGGGGTACTCAGGGCAAAGCATACATATTGGTGGATCCGAGCACATCACCGGTGACACCGATTGCATCTTCAACACCTAAAGTCTAGGATTCCACTGCTGGGCCTTCAATCATTCGAGGTACTTTTCGGGTTTACAGATCTTGTGCACGGGTGCTCATCGACACAGGAGTATCCCATTCTTTTATAGCATCGGCATTTGCATCTTCTCTTGGGTCAGAGATCAGGGTGCTAGACCAGGTAGTTCATGTTGACATGCCGACAAGGGTGTTTGTTGTGATCAGTTTGGTATGTAAGGGGTGCGAGGTCGAGATAGCACATCATTACCTATTCTTCGACTTTCTTATCCTTGATATGGACTTCTTGGACCTTATCCTGGGTATGGATTGGTTGACAGCCTTTAGAGCGTGTATCAAGTGTGGTTGCCGGCAGGTCACCGTTAGCTTATCGGAGGGGGAGACATTCTCGTTTGTGGGAGACCTGGATGATGGGTCTATGCCTTCATGCCCTTCATCTCGTGGTAGATGGCTTAGTTTCATATTCTCAACGCTTGTGCTTGACGGGGAGGAATCTTTGCATCCGGACCTTCCCCTTGTGGTTTATGAGTTTCCAGACATTTTTCTACGAGATCTGTTTGAGCTTCCACTACGGCGGGAGGTGGAGTTTTCAATTGAGTTGATTCCAAGGATAGGCCCCATCTCCATGCCTTCCTATCGGTTTGCTCTTACAGAGCTTATCGAGTTGAAGGTACAGATTGAGGAGTTGTAGGATAAGGGTTTTATCTGTTGGAGCCGTGCAGCGGAAGAAATCAAAAAATCATTTCAACGTGATAGTAAAAAAACGTCGACCCGCATTTTTCATGAAAAATGTTAAATCAAAACTGCATATAAAATAATTATTACCATGTAGAAACTTGACAATCAAATTAAATTAAATAATAATCGAAACCAACCATAAACAAAAGTGCGTGTAAATGGGCTACGTGAGGGATCACGAGAAAGTATAGGACTCAGGCTAACAGTACGAGAAAACTAGATATCCCTAACTCAATCCTCGAGTTAGATCCATTCTCGCACGAAGCAGGACTTATTCCACTAAAGGCCCTGACTAAACTCTCGGCCCTAACTCGAATTATGTCTCAAGTTTCCAATTATCAACTGCACATAAATCTCCCCACGTTTAAGATATGGATTCCCGATATTCGAATTAGGTTACTGACAACCCGGTTCAATTATCCTCTTATCATCCCAACCGCACCGCTTATCCTTTTGATATGTCGGATCAAAAGATCCACTCATGAGATTTGTCATCATTAAACCTATAAGCAAAGCACATGAGGAGGAACTCCTCAACGTAATTCAGATGTGGTTTCTATCAGCTGATTATCAATCATCGAACGAATTATGACAGTAACCAATCCATCAGTCATTTTGATTTCAATATCGAAATCTCAACCATTGGTGACTCAAAGTACTACGCATCATTTGAACATGATTTGATCAATCATGTCGGGATTAAGAGTTTATGTAATACAAGATAATATAGGATGTGGATCAAATTATATAGTCAGTATAGAATTGATCATTTTACTGTTTCCGCTCAATACACTCCAAGTGTACTAACACATCGAGCTTGAACATCGAATTCCCAAACTTGAATTCGTCCTATTCGACCTAGCCAAGACCAGCTACTTTAATGATGTGCTATAATCATGCTAATGGATTGTCCTAGCCCATTGCGATTGTGAGCCTACCTATATATTATCTCAAAGCCTTTGACCCAATCTTCAGCGCTTCATGCACCGAGTCAAATACTGGACAAAAAATACGGATTATGCATTCATAATCATACACACAATAAATTTGAAACAAAAAATGCAATAACCACTCAAATGTTTCTCATTAATAAACCAGGGATTGAAGATAAAATACATAAAAGCATGGCTTTTAGTATACAATCCTAACAATCTCCCACTTATACTCAAAGCCATACAGGTAAACATTTGACACCGAACCCTTTTACCTTACTAAAAGGATCCGCTAGTTTATCCGCAAATACAACCATGAAAACCACAACGTCTCCACGCTGTACAGTCTTCTGGATGTGACAACACTTACCCTCAAAGTTCTTTTCTAAAGAAAACACATATCCTGAGGTAGACCTCCTAAAATCCTTATTTGCTTGGAAATACGAGTCTGCATACCCAAGGGGCGCAAGACTGTCATCCTGGGACACCGACATATATTCCCTAATCCTTTTCTGGTACTTTGGTATATCCTTGACCGTAGTCAAATGCTCTACCTCTGAATTTGACTCATATCTGATTACCATGCCAATGGCATAACAGAATCTGGTCTAGTATAGAGTATGGCATACATGAGACTCCCCACTGCCAAAGGAATACCACTCATACTCTCTATCTCATGGGGTGTTCTTCGATACTGATCCCTCAATAAAGTAATTCTATGTCTGAAAGGAAGAAATACTTCTTGGAATTTTCATGCCAAAACGAGCAACTATCAAGTCAATATAATGGGCTTGGCATAAGCCCAACATCCTTCGTGATCAATCTCGTGTGAGATTGATCCCTAGGATTTTGCCCGCTTCTCCCAAGTACTTCATGTCAAATTGACATGATAACCATACCTTCACCGAAGATAACAATCTCATATTGTTTCCGATTAGGAGTATGTCATCAACATGTATGAATGGAAATACAACCTTGTTCCCCTCGCGCTTCCATTACACACAATACTCGATAGGACACTGATCAAAGCCGAAACTTTTAATCACTTGGTTAAATCAAGCATTCTAAGACCTTGATGCTTCCTTAATTCCATAAATGGAACTCTTAAGCTTGCACAACATGTGCTCCTGGCCCTTTGCTAAGAACCCATCTGGCTACATCATATAGATGCTATCGTCAAGACTTCCGCTAAGGAATGCCGTCTTGAAGTCCATCTGCCAAATCTCGTAGTCGAGATTCACAGTAATGGATAAGAGAATCTGAATGGACTTAAGAATATCCATCGGTGAATAGGTTTTCTCATAATCGATCCCTTCTTTCTGAGTAAACCCCTTCGCAATAAGCCTAGCCTTGAAGGTTTACACCTTCCCGTCCACTCCTCTCTTCTTCTTATAGATCCATTTGCATCCAATGGGTTTTATTCCATCTAATGGTTCTACAAACTCCCAGACCTGATTAAAGTACATAGACTCTATTTCAGACTCCAGAGCTTTTTGCTAGAAATTTGCATCCTTGTCTTATAATGCTTCATTGTAGTTCTGGGGTTCGGTATCAAGTTTTTCCGAGAACTTGGAGTCAGACTCTCCCAATAACATGAACCTTTCGGGTTGGCAAACAACTCTTCCACTACTTTGAAGCCCCTCTTGTTCACTCACGATAGGTGGTATCTCTTCCCATACGTTAGGTATGTTTTCTGGTTGTGCCAAATTTTCATTCCTAACCTCTTCCAAAACAACTTGCGATCGGGGTTTGTAGTTTATTACATAATCCTCTTCCAAGAATTTTGCATTCGTGCTAACGAATACCCTATGATTCTTAGAATTATAGAATAAACTAGACTTAGTTCCGTTATGGTATCCTACAAAGAAACAGACTTCTATTTTTGGTTACACCATGCTTGCATGTCCCACTAACACATGTGCTGGGCAACCCCATATATGGAAATCTTTAAGACCTGGCTTGCTCCCAGTCCATAATTCTAAACGGGTATTGAAAAATGCCTTAGTAGGTATGGAATTTAGAATATATGTTGTTGTCTCTAATGCAAAGCCCCAAAACGGATGCGGTAAATACGAATAACTCATCATAGACCTTACCATCTCCTTAAGGGACCTATTCTTCCTTTTTGCTACACTATTCTACTAAGGCATCCCTGCTGTAGACAACTAGGAAGTAATCCCATGTTCTGACAAGTAGTCCCTGAACTCCCCAAGAAGGTATACCCCACCATGATCGGATCATAGGGTTTTGATACTTTTACCCATCTGCTTCTTTGCTCTCACCTTAAACACTTTAAATTTCTCTAAGGTTTCAGACTTATGGTAAAGCAGGTAAACGTATCCATATCTAGAGTAGTCATCAATAAAGTGAACAAGTATTCATACCCACCTCTTGCCTAGATGTTCATTAGACCACGTAGATCAAAATGAACCAATTCCAATACCTCTTTAGCTCTAAGTCCCTTGGCCGTAAACGGCCTCTTGGTCATCTTGTCCTCTAAATAGGATTTGCAGACCGAAAGTGCCTCCACCTCCAATGAACTTAAAGGTCCATTTTCCACTAGTCTTTATATCCTTTTTAGATTAACATAACCTAGACAAAGATGTCACTACAATGTTTGGTTCAAGGAACAATCTTTCCTTTTTAGTGGTAAGACACGTAAGTTATTCGCCTCATTCTTATTAACAGTGGAAACAACCGGATGTAAAATATAAAGACCATTATCCAATGTAGTACGACAGATAAATTATTTCTCAACCATAATGTTGCAAGAATGCATAGTAAAGTTAACAGTATATCCAACAATCCCTAAATAGGAAATAGAAACTAAGTTTCAGCTGATTTGAAGTACATATAAAATGTTCTTTAATATTAAACACCTATTTCCACCAAAATCAAGAACCTCGTCTCCCACTGTAATAGCGGGCACCAGGGAGTCGTTCCCCATCTGAAGGTAAACCTCGTCATTTCTAAGTTGTCTGGTTACCTGGAACCCCTATAATGAATTGCAGACATGATTACTGGCTCTTGTATCTACATACCAGGTTTTCGTAGATACAACCCCTAAACATAATTCAACAACTAATGAAAAAGCAATATCTTCAGCCATGTTCGTGTTCATAAGATTCTCCTTGGCAACCTTCCTTGCTACCCGATCCTGATTACCAAATATTTCAGTGAGGTTTAGGATCATATCAGTTGTAGTTGGCATAGACCGATACTGGCTTTACCGGAGATCTGATATGGAAATCAAGATGTACCAACGTGCCATCCTATCAGCCTTCATCCACTTCTGATAGTTTTGGACTTCCTGTTCAGGAGATCCACCATCCGGACTGGGTGGACAAGAATCAAATAACATGAACCTGCAACTGTCTGAGGTTAGAATGAAACTAGATATCCTTTCCCTATGATAAAATTAGGTCCTGTTAACTTGTGTTTTTTGAGAATCGCCGTAAGTGGATTATAAGATCCCATTATTAAACCCTGAGAAACAAAAGGGAAAACTTTATAATTCTTTAAAAAATTTAGGGTCCCGCAACTTTTTAATTTTAAAAGAATTATTAGCAGCCCGAATCCTTTACGATTATGCAGGCCACTTAGTGTGGACTTCTATTAATCAATCCCCGTCTGGATAAACATACCAGTCTATTAATTTCCTCCAAGAAAATATCATAACAAAAATCATTCACCCAGAGTCACATTAACCGATCAAGGCACTTAGTGTGGACACTTAACAGTTAGCGAATCAAGAACTAACATGTTTTTATTTCCTGATATATTCCAAGACTTAAATAGCCAATTACCTTTGGTCCTTACAAATAAAAATAGTGACTCATTAGGGATGATATTTTTATTCATAAGTTAATTGTATAACCATCACACTCAATTTAAAAATGTCGTGACAAAGCCCTGGACCCGGTGTGTGCAAACACTACTTTGCACCACTTTTCAAATTAACTCTTTTTGGAGATTCGTGCCAGAGATACCATGATTATAGCCTTCCTTAGGGAGACCAGTCAAACCGGCACGCAAGTTGTAATCACATCTCCAACGAACGTGCAATGGAGACCGTGAGATTTATCTGTGAATAAATCATTTTCCCACTTAATATTTTAAAAATGAGAGTTTTGCTATTTTGTCTATTTTAAATCATTAAACAAATTTTAATTACTGATTAAAAAAAATTCAATTTTTAATCAATTAAAATATTTCTTGTTTAATTCTATTAAAATAAACAAAAAGTGTTTTCTAATTTAATATTCCGAAAAGTAATTAATTATTCGGATTTTCTTTTAAATAAACAAATCCTTTACTAATTATCCACTTAAAGCAAAAATTAAATAAATTAATTATCTATTTATTTTCAGTTTTAAAAAATTGCTTGGATTATTTTATTTTATAAAAACATTTTTCCTAATATTCCTTGATTTGCCAAAACATACATAAAAAAAAATTAAAAAAGACATCCATGCAATTAAATAAAACAAACAAATAAATAATAAATCCAACGATAAAAATAAATAAATAATGTCGTTACGATCCGGTACGTCCATTTAATCTTTTAATCTGATTATAACGTCCTAACCTAAAACAAATACTAATCTAATAAGAAACGTCCAATAACCGAGTCTCTTACCGAATATTCATTTCTTTAAAACACCGATTTAAGAAAATAAGAACATTTTCCATTTTTAATAAACTTTAAGAAAAGATTGGAAAATATTCTAACTCTTAAAATTTTTAGAAATTTCGGCAGAGCTTCCCCTGTTTTTGGACCTTCCCAAAAATGGGCAATGGCCAAATCTTCACCTGTAAGCAAAACCTGGATAACAACAATCAATATAAGCCCTTCTAGGGCATCAACAACCACACTCTTTGGCTATTCTAAGCTATATTAAGCTGTTATGCGACACTACTCTAGTACTAATCAACAAGCTAACCAAAATATCATTAAAATCAAGGGTGGCCCGTAGGCTCTTGCAACCCGTAAGCAACTAAAAACAAAACAAAAGTTCAATAAATCAGAGGTGGCCCGTAGGCTCTTGCAACCCCAACAAGAAAGCAAAACAAGAACTATCTAAACTGAAACGGAAAATAAACTACCCATCGGTATCTCACATTCATACAACATATGATAAAAGGCCTTATGGCTATACAGTAATCCAACAGCTGAAAATAAAGAAGACCGAATATACATTCATCCAAAAATAAAATTAATAAGCTACGTGAACAAATAATTATGCGTGTGCTCCAGTCCTTCCATCCATGCTCCAAAAAAATCCTAAAGCTCCTTTTGCTAAAACTGAAAAAATGTTAGGGTGAAGAAAAGCATACGAACCGAAGTGTGTGCGACTTTGCGTGCGATAGTGTGTGCGATCTGGTCCCCTCAGGGGAACGCCTTATGGCGTTTGGGTTATGGCTTACAAGAAGAGCAAGATCAAGGGTTCAGGGAACCGGTCTGGCGAGAATAAGCTGACCCGGGATGCGACTGGTAAGAAGAACAGCCCTAATCGGTTTAGGGTGTTGGCTGATTTGGGAAAGGTAGATGAGTGTCAATATGTTCCGAAGAGGGAAGATCCTGTACCGATTGTGGATACGGATCTAGCTTTTGCGGTACTCAGACGGGATGCTGCTCAAACTCGGTTTGATCTACTGAGCTTGACCAGGGATAAGTCTTTGAACAAATCGATTGTTAAAAGTGCTATAAGAACAGCAGAAGCTATTCATAACGAGCTCTCTCAAGCAATAACGGAGCCGTTTGAGTCAGCGAAGCTCCCTGCTCTCCAAAATCGATTTCAACAGTTGAAAAACTCCAACCCTTTAAAGTATAAATCTGAGGATCCGATTTTGAGTGGTAATGAGTTTTGCGAAGGGATTCATGATACTGGTGATGGTGCAGTAGAGAGGGCCAAATCCGAAGCAGGGAATGCCTCTTCCGAAGCAGAAACGGTATCTACTGTAGCTAAGGCAGCCATTTCCGAAGCAGGGGCGGCTATTGTAGAGATGGTTAGCTCCGATGGTCTCGAAGATTCAAAGAATGGCCCTGTAAATGAGGGAAGTGAGACTACGGAAAATTTGAAAATGAAGGAAGCAGTACCCAAAGTCGACTCGTCGCACGGCGGGGCGAGCGATGTTGATTCGGCTACCGATCTAATTGATGGGTCCGAAGAAACTAGTTCTGCTAGTGAGGAAGTTGTGACCTCTGATGAGGAGGACGATTTCCCAGTCGGTGTGGAAATACAAGTTGAAACTGAGGCGAGCAATGTTCAAGGGAACGCTACCGCTCCGATAGCAGGTTTTGGTTCTGAACCCTCTTCTGCATCTGCTACCCGTAATGGGCTTGGAGTGGAGCTTGTGAATGTTGAAAAGAGGGAAGATGATGGGTCTCCAGAGGTCTCCCCTGTTGTTGATTGTTGTGTGGTTGTTGATTGCAACGAGATTCCTATCTCGGCTAACAAGGATTTTCAAACGGGACATATGGTTGGTGCCTCAGCCTTTACACACCAAGTGTTTGTTGGAAGTCCCCATCCGGATTTAGCTGTGATTTTAGGGGGGGTAACGAGTTGGTGTTGGATCTGTGGGCCATAGTGAGATCGGCAAAGGTAGGGGGTTCTTGTTGGTTAACAGTGAAACAAAGAAGGCACACTTAGGAAGTAAAGGGGATTTTTCTGCCGAAGCTTGTAAGGTGCCTATTGAATCGCCTCAGTCAAGTGCAGCTTTGCCAAGAACATGGGCGCATGTTGCTGCTGCCATAGGAAACCCAGTGCCAATTCCTGGAGGAGGAAAGCTCAATCTCCGAAGTTCTTCAAGCTCAACGCTTGAATATTTTGCCGCGAAAGCTCCAGGTATTATTGACATAGAAGAGGCCTTGGTTAATGCTCAGCCTTGGGATACTTGCCTCGTGGGGCATTTCCTGGGCGAGGACTTTGCTTTTGGTCGGGTTAGAGCTACAGCCATGTCTCTATGGAGGAGTGAGGGTCTAGTGGAGGTCCACGGCAATGATAGCGGGTTCTTTTTCTTTAAGTTTTGGAGTAGTCAAGAGATGGAGTACGTTCTAGAAAGAGGGCCTTGGTACTTCTTTGGGAAGCTCCTAATCCTGCGGAAATGGAGGAAAAGACTTAGGCTTTCTAAGGATACTATATCTAAGATTCCCGTCTGGGTCAAATTTCTAGACTTGCCTTTGGAGTTTTGGAATGCTCAATGCCTCAGCAGGATCGCAAGTGCCATCGAAGTTCCTCTATTCCTTGATAAAGCCACGGAATCTAGATTGCGCATTTCTTACGCTCGGATTTGTATTGAGATCGATGCGTCTAAGCCCTTGATTCATTCGGTGGAAGTGAGATGCGAAGGGGAAACAATTGCAATCCCAGTCGAGTACCAAGGTCTCCCCCTGTTGTGTAATTTCTGCAAAGCTTTTGGCCATGTGTCATTAAAATGTGAGAAGAACTTGTTGAAGAGAGAACATGAGGAAAGCAAAGTAGAAGGGATCCAAGAAGGGATAGTGCTGAGAGGTGAGGATAGCCACTCGGATTCATCTGAGTCAACAGAATGGATTAGAGTTGGTAAGAGACGAAATGCTGTTAAGAAAAAGAGACAGGATAAGAGATGTGAGAAGGAAAAGGCAGAAGTTACCTACATGCAAAAGAGACAGGCGAAGTTGGATGATTAGCTTGATGCTCAGCCCTGTGACTTTGGTGCCTCTCAACCTGTTGCCCCGCTGCGACGCTCGGTTGCTCCCACCATCCAGCCGCGCCGCTCTGCTCTGGCTTTCAGGCCTGTGGATAGAGCTTGCTGCTCGGTTCCGCCTCTTAGCCCAGCTACCCGGTCCTCTCTACTCACCCAAGCAGTAGATGGGGCGGGTAAGCTGGGCACTTGATTGTTATAATGATCAGCTGCTCTATGTTTGGAGCGTTTTGTTTTAAGCCTATTGTTTTGGCTTTGTTTAAGATGGTACTTTCTGTGGCTCTAGTTTTCTTTGAAGCTTGAGCTTTTGTTAAGTTTGTTAGTGGTCGTAGTGGGTATCTTTTGGGTTGTAAGACCTGGGGAATGCCCCTTGAAACTTGTAAATTTTTTCCTTTTTTATGATGCAGTTAATTACCCAAAAAAAAAATGCTTTACATGTCGATCAAATTTCCACGGCCTTCCTAGGAGAAGATGCGCAACTTGCATTGGTGCCACATCGTACAACGCCTCATCTTCATATTTACCGATTCGAAATGGTACAACAACTTGCTTTGTAACCCTCACTTCACCAGTATCACTTAGCCATTGCAATTTATATGGGCGAGGGTGCTGAAATGTTGGGAGCCCTAACTTTTCAACCATGGAAGTACTCGCGACATTAGTGCAGCTACCACCATCAACAATAACACTAC
>JAULLD010425886.1:0-10633 GCA_035668095.1 Sarracenia minor
TAATGCCGTTTGAAACAAGGAAAATGAACAAGCAGATCTACAACTCAAAGCGTTAATGAAATATTATATTTCAATGACTTATAAGTTTGCCACCTGCATAGCACCCACTAACACTACGAACGACAACTACGAAATAAGTCCAAACATGGTGCAACTACTGCCCTTATTCCACGGACTCGGTAGTGAAGACCCATATAAGCATATTCACAAATTTTGGAAAATATGCTCAACCATAAGGATTAACAGCCTACCTGAAGAGGCCAAACACCTAAAGTTGTTTCCATTTTCACTTTAAGACAAAGCCAAAAATTGGCTCAAGTCTTTGGGAACCAAATACTATAACAACTTGGTCTAAGCTTCCACAGAACTTTCTTCGAAAGTTCTTCCCCATTGGTAAGACCAATTAGATCCACCGTGCTATAACAAGTTTTACTCAATTAGACGGTAAGTCATTCCATGCGACATGGGCGAGACTTAAGGAGGTCATCAGGACCTGTCGTCGTCACTGAGTCCTAAAGTGGCACTTAGTTTAGAACTTCTACGAAGGTCTATTGCAACAATACCATCAATACGTCGATACTTCGTGTGGTGGTGCATTTATGCTTAACAACGAGACAGATGTTTAGGCCTACCTAGAAAAGTTAAGTGAAAGCTCAAAACACCAAGCGTCAGTCTCTCACACTAATCGGGTGGCAACTCAAAAGACAAGAAGACTTTACGAGGTAACTCAAAATGCTGATCTTTCAGACCAAATAAAGTCTCTCACAGAAAGGCTTGATAAGCTGTTAACTACCGGCCTACCTGTAGCTCAACCACCTCCACCAACCATACATGATGTCTGTGTCTTGTGTGCAAGCCCTAAACACTTTGTCACCGAGTGTCCAGCCGCTGATCAATTCCCTGATTTCATCCAAGTGCAAGTTAACACTGCTCAAGGATTTTCCTGGTGAGCCAATGACCCATACTCCAATACCTATAACCCTGGGCGGCAGAACCATCTCAATTTTGGGTGGAGAAATCAACAATCGTCAGCTGGCCCTCCATAGACTCAGGCACATAGGCCCGTATACAATTCATACAATCAACAATCCTACAGTCCCCCACAACTACAAGCACCTGGTCCAACACCCCGAGCCCCAGTCCTTAAGAAGACTGTGTTAAGGGCCTTGAAAGACTTAGATGTGAAAACTGAACTTTTGAGTTCTCACTCTCAGTCCATCTTTAAGCTGGAAACACAAGTAGGACAGATAGCAGCCACACTTAATCGCCGAGAGGACCGCAAATTGCCAAGTCAACCAGTGGCAAACCCCAAAGGCTAGTATGTAATCAACAGCAACCCGAGTAGCAGCGGTATATGCCACGAGCAAGCAAAGGTTGTCACGACCCTACTAAGTGGAAAAGAGCAAGAATGCAGGCCAATGCCAAGTAAATCTCAGCCAAGAAGTACCCCAACAACAGTCAAGGAATCTAATGACCCCAACAATACGCAGTCTACAACAACTCAGCAAGAACCTGTTGCGGCATCACCACCAAAAGACCTATTCGAGGAGGCATTAATGGCCCCTCCTGTTATCCCAAAAGAAGCTAAGGTACCATTCCCATCATACCTAGAACCTCAATCACCCCATCATAAGAAGGGACCACCATTCACCGACGTGCTAGAATTATTCAAGCAAGTAAAAATCAACTTGGCCCTCCTTGATGCTATACAACAAGTCCCGTCTTATGCAAAGTTCATAAAAGACTTACGCACCTAAAAGCGTAAGATGAGTGTCCCCAAGAAAGTGCTACTAACCGGGCACGTTAGCTAAGTCCTAAGCTATGACTTGGTCCCAAAGTTAAAAGACCCAAGGATCCCAACTATTTCATGTGTGATCGATGATCACCAGATCGATTGGGCACTCTTGGACTTATGAGCTAGTGTAAACCTCCTCCCATACTCTGTATATCAGCAGTTCGGTCTTGGAGAACTGAAACCAATCCTTGTCACCCATCAGTTGGTAGATAGGTCAGTGAAGGTTCCCCAAGGCATCATTGAGGATGTGCTAGTCAAGGTTGACAAGTTCCTATTCTTTGTCAACTTTATAGTACTAAACACTGAACCGGACACAAATACGAGGAGACAAACACTTGTCATTCTTGGACGCCCCTTTATGGCCACAGCTAATGCATGTATCAATTGTTGAACTATGGTGATGTACATCTCTTTTGGTAATATGAAGCTTCAGCTTAATGTGTTACATACCTCCCACCACCCCGAACTTAAAGTTGATTTCTTTGTAATTAACCATATTGAGGAAGCGACACAGCAAGCCCTGCCTGCCATCTTTACTAACGACCCCCTAAAAGCCTGTTTGGTTTACTTTGGGGAGGACTTTTTGGAGCTTTATCTGACCATCAATGCATCCAACGCCGAGCTTGAAATAGCAGATTACATAGACACGTCTGCATGGGTGTCTCGATTTGAAGAACTACCACTACTCTCATCTATACTCGCCATACCATCCCTAGAAGCCCCACCAACACTTGAGTTGAAACCTGTCCTGAGCTCTCTCAAGTACATCTTTTTAGGACCCTATAGTACCCTGCCAATTATTATTGCCTACTATTTAATGCCTACCTAAGAAGAGAAATTGACTGCAGTCCTCAAGGCCCATAAGGGAGCCATAAGGTGGACAGTGGCTGATTTGAAAGGAATTGACCCCCTCTATTTGCATGCATCGCATCCATTGTGAAGAGGATGCTAAGCCAACATGCGAAATGCAACGGAGATTGAATCCCAACACGAAAGAGGTTGTTAAACAAGAGGTAGTAAAACTGCTAGATGCAGGTATCATCTACCCAATCTCAGGTAGTAAGTGAGTAAACCCAACACAAGTTATACCCAAGAAATCCAGGCTCACCGTAGTGTTAAACGATAAAGAAGAATCCATACCTACTAGCACGATGACTGGCCAGCGAGTTTGCATCAACTACATGAAGCTAAACGCCATGACAAGAAAGGATCACTTTCCTTTACCATTCATAGATCAAATCCTAGAGCATTTAGCTAGAAAAAGCTATTACTACTTTTTGGACTGCTACTCTGGCTATAATCAAGTACCCGTGTACCTCGAATACTAAGAGAAGACAACCTTCACCTGCCCCATTGGCACATTCGCCTACATGCGTATGTCTTTTAGGTTATGTAATGCACCTGCCACCTTTCAAAGGTGTCTGACGTCTATCTTCTCCGACATGGTAGAAAAATTCCTTAAAGTATTAATGGATGATATCTCCGTGTTTGGCTCATCGTTTGAAGTCTATCTCTTAAATCTAACACTAGTACTAAAACGTTGCCAAGAGACAAACCTGGTACTTAGCAAGGAGAAGAGTCACTTCATGGTCCAACAAGGGATCATGTTAGGACACATAGTCTCCAAGCATGGTATAGAAGTGGATAAAGCCAAAGTTGACCTTATCTCCAAATTGCCACCACCAACCACTCTACGATAGATCCGCTCATTCCAAGGTCACGCTAGATTTTATCGAAGATTCATCAAAGACTTCCTAAAAATATCGAAGCCCCTATTCGATCTTCTCGTTAAGGAGGATACTTCTGAATTTGAAGAAATTGTACACGTCTCTTCGATCAACTAAGGGATGCTCTATCCTCAGCACCCATCCTGTAGTCACCAAATTGGGCTATACGGTTCGAAATCATATGTGACGCCTCTGATTACGCTGTGCGAGCTGTACTTAGACAAGGAGATAATAAAGTCCCTCACGCTATCTAGTATACCAGTAAAACAGTAAACGATGCACAGTTGAACTATACAACCATTTTAAAGGAGCTACTGGCAGTAGTATTTGCATTGGATAAATTCTTATCGTATCTACTTGGATCTAAGGTGATTGTGTACACTGACCATGCTGCCCTTAGGCATTTGCTGACAAGATAGTCACAAAACCCCATCTAATTCACTAGATCCTACTACTTCAAGAATTTTATCTAGAGATTCGCGATAAGAAGGGCACTGAAAATTCTATAGCCGATCATCTCTCCCGATTCCAAGTACAGTCCTCCACTAACCACATACTTGTACGAGACTCATTCCTCAACGAGCAACTTTTCTCGATCACTGGCATTCAACTGCCTTGGTACCCAAATATCATAAACTATCTAGCAGTGGGTCACATCCGAAATGATTGGTCCAAACAACAAAAGGACCAATTTTTCTCACAAGTAAAATACTATTTCTGGGAAGAACCAGAACTTTTTAAATATTGTTCCGACCAAGTTATACGACGATGCGTCCCAGAGAATGAGGTAGAAAGCATTCCCCGATTCTGTCACTCATTAGCTTGTGGTGGACACTTTAGTGGGAAGAAAACCACAGCCAAAGTACTCCAAAGTGGATTCTACTGGGCCACGCTCTTTAAAGATGCCTACAATTTTTGCAAGCAATGCATGCGATGCCAGCAGACAGCTATAATGACTGGCAAAGACATGATTCCTCTGAACTCAATCTTAATTGTCAAAATTTTCGATGTTTAGGGTATCGACTTCATGGGACCATTTTCACCATCATTCGGATGTGAATACATCATTGTAGCAGTCAACTATGTATCCAAATGGGTCGAAGCTGTAGCCACCAAATCGAACGATCCCAAAGTTATGATTAAATTTTTCAAAGCAATATCTTTTCTCAATTTGGTTTTTCGAGAGCAATCATCAGCGACGGCGATATGTATTTCATGAACAAATACTTCTCGTCCCTACTCCGCAGATACTCGATTCAACACAAGGTAGCCACTCCGTACCATCCTCAAACCTATGGCCAAGTCGAGGTATCAAATAGGGAAATAAAGAATATTCTAATGAAAACCATCTGCCCTGGTAGGAAAGATTGGTCTGAAAGGCTGGACGATGCCCTTTGGGCATACAAAACTGTAAACATGACCCCAATTGGAATGTCCCTATATCGTCTAGTCCTTGGAAAGCCCTTCCATAACCCTGTAGAGATAGAACATCGAGCACATTGGGCTGTCAAAATATTCAACATTGACATGCCAAATACCTACAACCATCGTCGATTGCAAGTCAATGAGCTTAAGGAACTCTGTAACAAGGCATATAACAATTCTAGAATCGATAAAGCATGAATGAAGGCCCTTCATGATAAACTCATCCAAAGGAAAACATTCATACCTAACCAAAAAGTCGGGTTGATTCAATGCCAAGTTACGCTTATTGCATGGCAAACTTCAATCTAGATGGGAAGGCCCATATGTGGTAGCCCGTGTCTATCCATATGGTACTTGCCAACTACTCAATCCAAAAATAGGAAATTTTTTGCAAGTCAATGGGCAAAGATTAAAACCTTATATTGAAGGCATATCAATAGACCCTGCAGCCGAATTTATTATTCTCTCTGACCCAACCCCGCCAGTCGAGTAATCGATTGGCTAAGTCTGGCTGAAGACGTTAAACTTAGCCCTGTCTGGGAGGCAACCTAGAGGTATTCACCATGATGAAGGATACTTCACCATTGAGGACATTGGTGTGTTAAAGTGAGGGGGAGTAAAGACAGCATAGCAAAACCTCAAAATTTTTTTGAATTTTTCGGTCCGAAGACGTTAAACTACTCTCTTAAGCTGAGTTGTCCTATTCACACATTGATGTAAAGTGGATCGTGTGCCTAGTTTCGGTCAATAAGAACCGTGCCAAGCTAAAAGTCTGTATGCCTTGAAACGTGGAGCGAAGAGATAAGCATTCTGTAGATGTTGCCTCAAAGAAAGTTGTTGTAGGCTAGTAGACCACTACAACACACGTTTTAAGGTGTATTACTGTTCTAGAGGTTGAAATATCTCCAAGGTGGTCAAGAGAGGGATGAATAAGCCCACTGGATGGGTTAAAACCCCTCTCCATGACCTTGCTGACACATCTAGTGGTAATGCCTTGAGCTACCGGCCTAATCAATCTGAAGATTAGAGTGAAGATGTACTACAAGGAATCCAACTCCTTGGACTCTGAGTATAGAAGAGCCTGCCTCTACCATATCTATGTAACGTGAACATCAGTGTGGAGATGTCTGGTGTCCACACTAAGGCCATCTGTTCTAGCAGCTTCTTCGGACATACCAAGTCTTAGAAGCTGCTTCAGTCTTATGTCCTATCACAAAACCTGTAAAAATACTAATCCAGTGGTTAGAATATTTTTACACAAAAAAAACCGTTCAGACGGAACAACCCTAGAGTCCGAACGGTATACAATATCAACGGTCACCGAATGTATCAACCATATAGTCAGACCAAATGTCACCATCTTGACTCCCCTCAAAACTGTCCGAACGGAATACTAAAGGATGTAGTACATAACCGCCACCTAGTACCACAGTCCAGACTCCTTATTAACGTCCAGACAGATTTTCGAATGACGCTTACGTTTACGACGCACCATTATGGCGCCGATACCTTGAAAAGGCACGAGGGCTCAACCAACGAAAACCTTCAGGGCTGTACACTACCATCCGGACTGTACATACACCGTCCTGACCCCCATTTGGACTGTATCGACCCATCCTGACACCCGTCGCGACTCTTAGCCCGAGTCCGAATGGTGTCCGGACTCTTACCACTCTGGAAACTCCAAAACATTCAGGAGTAAAATCGTCCGAACTCTTCCCTTAGAGTCCGGACTTTGCACCTAAAATCTATATAAACTTCAAACCTCCACTTTCATTCTCACCATTCAAACTCTCTCTCATTCTCCCTCTTCTCTCTAAAACTTAACCCGAGCCTCCCGACACTCGATACACCTTCACATATGACGCCACGACTCACCAAGAAAGCCCGGCTGGCCCGAGCAACTCAACGCAAAGGCCGTTATTCGTCGAAGCACTGGGATCACACCATTGTCACCAACCCACCATAAACACTTAGATTGGGCCCAATAGGACACAACCCAATCTTGGGTCGCTCCACTGCCCCACACCACACACTCCATCTTCCCATCGACCTTCCATTCCCCTCCCACCTAATCTGAACTCCATCTATCCACACCCAACCTCCATATCCACTAACCAATTTTCCATATACACCCTCCCCCCCCCCCCCCACCCCATTTATACCCAAAACTGCCTCTCACTTACACCTACATCCACCCCATACCTGTGACCCTAGACCGCAACAATAACCATACACCTCATACATTACACACCCCACCATCCCACCAACGCCTCAACCACCTCCATTTCGGTAATGAGCGGATTCACACCTTGGATCCAATTGCACACACTTTTCCCAGCTCACCCCCAACTTCACCACACCAAACCCTCATACACCTCTTCCTATCCTAAATTGGCCCTCACTTACACCATCACCTAACCTCCCTAACACATCAGAAACCGGCTCCTTCTTCTAATCCACCCCCATCGCGTCCCTAGCTACCACCACATAGCCCCATCAACCCCTCGCGCACCACCATAATCCACCTAGCCCACCTGCAACCAAATACAACCGCACCTAACCCAACCCCGACCTTCCCTTGTCGCCACCAAAATCATAAACCTCCGACAACCGTATTCTTTTTTTTTCTTTTTCTTTTATGCATTTTCTTTTTATTTTCCCCTTTTTTGTTCTTTCCTACATAGAAAAGATTTGTTAGTAGAAATCCCGTATGCCATTGGCCACTTTTGTCAATGTATCTACAGCATGTCAAATATTACTAAAAATTCAGCTGCTTTATCATTTAATTCTCTGTTATGCTTTCTTATCCATTCTAACATTTGAATGACATGGTGTTTAAATTACAAATTTTCAGATAATATTCCCCATTTTTATGTTGTTATTCTCAGGTATAATTTTCTTATCTCTTAACTTTTTAATTGTCTTTTGTCCAATGAGGACAAAAGACAATTACAAGTAAGTTATCTCAGGTATACTTTTTAATTGTCTTTTTAAGTTGGGGGTAGAATTAGACCACTTAATATTTGGTTTTGTTTTGTAAATAAAAAAATTGTGGGTAATTACATGTAAGTTTGCAGAAGTTAAAAATAAAATTGTAAATTAAATATCCTTGATGAGAAAAACATGAATTTATTTATAACTTGCAAAAATTAGAATGATAATGATCAAAATTGCACTACCTGGCATTCTTTAGCACACTCGATTAATTGGATATTTTCATACTAATGAATATTGAAAAGCATAAATCGCTAAATATACAGAAATGGTGGAGACTTAACCCTTAAAATGAGCTTTCGAGACTTAACTTTTATTTTTGAGGGAATAATTACATTTACTCGTAAATGATATTTTTGTCTTCAATCACATTCGTAATGAATCTCGTTACTCTTCATTTTGACTGGATAATTGGCAATACGCATTACAATTAAACTTCTGAAAAATTGACTTAAAAGTTGGAAAAGGATATTGGACCATCTTTGACTTTTTGAGCCTATTCGTTTCTTTGCTATAAACATTGCCCTAGGCCCCCATTTTGAGCTTTATAACATAAAATGCAGCCTATTTTTTTCGAAAACCGAAATAAACTCCGAAAGACACTTATTTGAATTTTTGGTAACTAAAAAAGATATCGGGCCAATACAAGAAAGAAATGAAAACAGAAGGACATTGTTACAAAAATACCATATTAATTCAAGTATAAAATTTTTATACGGGCGTGCTATTCAGGCAAATAAAGCAAAGAACAATTGAGAAATACTACAAGCAACGATGGTGAGATAATGACACCACATTGCAAAGCCCAAGTACTAATATGAGATAGCAATGTCAAGGTGATGACGCACACTGTAATTTTTGGCTTCAGTATATGGTGCATTAATGGTAATGTGATTACACCACATTGAAACTCTTGGTTCGACAAATTCAGCACTCGATATCTTTTTGGTTACCTTTTATTCAGATAGTCCTATATACTTGACCCGAGCCAATAAAAATTTTCCTACCTAACGTTACAACCAAAAGTGAAGCCCTAGTTGATACCAAAAGATAATATGATTTAAAGAAACTACTTAAAATTGTTCTCAATAACCAGTATTACAATCACGAGATTCTGAGTCAATCCTTTGAAACTTCGTTCTGCAGTGTCTAAGGTATGTGTGAAATTTTACTTTGATACTTATCACCTCTATCACATGCCTTGAGAGATATACATTACAACCAGTTTCTGAGTGATTTATTCTGAGTGAACAACCGGTGAGATTTTGAAGCCGAGATCTGGTAGCTTTAGCTATTTAAGCTTGATTGATCCAGAGGTATGTAGGTTGAATATTGATTGGGCTTCACGCACACACGTCGGGTGCAAGGTTGAGAAAATTATCATGATAATTTTACGACTTAAAAATTATTTGGTTTAAAAGTCAATGGTAAATTTATCATTAAAGTTTTCAAGATAAATGTGAAAATCTGTTGGGATAAGTTTGTTAGTAACTATTAATGTTTCTGTTCATTATTGTCTTTTTTTATCTTTGCTCGAGGACTAGCAAAGTGTAAGTTGGGTGTGTGATCGACACTCAAAAATGACGATTTAATCCCGCTATTTACCCTAGGTTAGCCCTGAGATATTGTTTAATGTTGTGTTTTCGTTGTTTTTTTGTGTTTAGATGGGTTTTGGAGAAAAAACACAATACTACACCAAAACAGTAATAAAATAAGCAAATGCACAACACAAGATGAAAAGTGAAGAAAAATACCAAAACCATCACACATCGTCCAGACTCTACATTACCATCCGGAATCTCGTTGCCAACACCATCACGACACAAGGCTGTCACCAGTCAGGACTTCCATCATTGAAATATGTCCGGACTTGCCGATACCGTTTGTACTCCACTCGTTGTTTTCGTCTGGACTGGCCGATTCCATCCAGACTGACCGATTCCGTCCGAACTAGTCGCGCCATCAACTCCTAATCCGAGAAGGACTCCAAGTCCTAAAAAAACTATAAATAGACCCCGACCCTCTGCATTTCTGACATCCAGGTCTTTCGACCAAAACCCTTCTAATTCTCTCTAATTATACTTATACCCCTATCAAGCTAGTACTAGAAAGTCCGAGCCTCGACAAGGAGCTGCCGATGCTAGTCGACAACAACTCAAAGATGGTTTCTACCCCGACCATGCAAGCCTCTTTTCTGCCTCGGGTTAAGATAAAGCCCGAGTTTGGTAATTTACGAGTGTATTAACTTTATTATTTTATTTTAGCCTTTTGTAAAGAATCCGTTATGCAACAATTATATTCCACGACATATTTGATTATGGGAAAATTCTTATTTCTCTAATTTAATTACTATTTCATTTAATATTTCTATGATTGAATTAAGTGAGTGTTGCATAATTGTGCTTACTTGTTATTCAAAGATGAAATATGAGATATTCTATGCCATAGATAAGACGGGTAGTACTCTGGACGAGCTGTGCTATAATCTTGGATAGGATATGTCTTATTTAATATTCGGGGATTTTAATTGTTTACATCCGATATTTTATGCTATTGATGAGACGGATTATACTCCGGATAGTCCGTGCCAATATCATAGATAAGATTTGCTGTGTTTGCATGTAAATCTACTTTTCTTGAATTCCATAATAGTCATGTCACAGTAGGATTAGATTCTATTAAAGACAAA
>JAULLD010425997.1:0-10633 GCA_035668095.1 Sarracenia minor
GATGGTAATAAAGGTTGTAATCCAATCTTCATATTTAAGATTTGAAGTTCAGATGTATGTTTATTTTATTGTGGAAAATAAAAAGGTTAGAAGTTAATTTCAACAGTTGATGAAAATAAAAGCAATGGTTTATTTCAGTTTTCATGGGTCAAAGTTTCTGTGTAAGGCGGTTTCATTGTGGAGAAATGTTAGCAATTTTATAACAGTCTTAAAACGGAAGATTTTAATGAATATTAATAATGAAGATCTTCTTTTAATTAAAAGATGTTTTAATTAATTCCTCGAAGTTCAGGGTGTGATAGTTTGGTATCAGAGCTCTAGGTTCGAATACCTTTGAGCCGTGGGAAGGGTTGTGTGTTATTTCGAGAGGGTTGAATTACCTATTGCATTCCCATTCTGTGAGTGCTTGCATGTATGAATTTGACATGAAGTATGTGCACATGTGTTTAACTATGTAGGTATGGAGGTAAGGTTATGAGGATTTCTATTTCTTGCTTCGGCGTTCGGGTTACTAGTTTGGAGTTCCATTTAGAAGGGCGCCTAGCTAACGCCTATTCTACTTGAAAATCTAAACGAGTGGTTCGGATTAAGATATCATTCCAAAAAATCTCCTCGGTATGTGATGATGCAGTGTCGTGTTGTGATTGAGGTGGTCTGTATGCAGACTAATGACTTGATTGTCTAGAGGTATGAGTTGACTTATCCATGGGATAAGATTATGATTGCGGTTTACTCTCGACCTAAGGTTGGGCAGAGATTTGCTGCATGAGGAGTTCTTCTATCCTTGGTAGTAGGTTTAGGAGTTAGAAGGCTGTGTGAGGTGTATCTACGGTAAACATAGTACTTTGTACACCGTGTGATGTACTATGTGGTAAGTTGGATGTTGCGAGCCTTGTCGTGATGTCATGAGAAGCACGTTAGTCGGTAGGTATAGATGGGGTACCTTGCTCCAGGTGCATAGAACAGAAGTGTAGTGGTAGTGTGAGGAAAGGTGACCCTTAAAGATAGAGGTAGCGATTGGGAGATCTCTCACCTTGAGGAATGCCCTTGGTGGCCGTGTTGATGTTGTGCCATCATTGATAATCAGTTATAGACTAGTGCGTGAGTTAAGAGGGTACATTTGAGGAAACACTTCCATTTGGAAGTGAGAGTTATATACCGGTTGTGAGAACCAGTGAGAAGTCAGCGGGTGTTAGACCATGTATGTGAATAGTAGATATGATATCTTATAGATGTCTTGTTTAGGAGTTATTCGGGTTCCGTGTGAAGAAATTCGGACATTACTTTGTGGTCAGAGGTCCTTCTAGGAGGTTCCCCTCTGATGTGAGTTGGGAACGTGGATGACGTTAGAAATGGCGTCAGCTTTAAGTTTAGTGGGGTTGAAGTCTAGAGGGCTACAATTGCGCGTGGCCCAGTAATTACCGAGGTGATTACAATCTGTGGAGTGGAGACTTGTACCCTGTGAGTGCAGTAGCACGTGGGTTCGAAGGCCGGGAAGTCAACAGTGTCGATTCTGCTTCAGACGCGGCATGATCACTTGAGATACACTTCTAATTGTTGGAGAGGTGTGGAAGATGTTGTGGGGTGGGGGAAACGGTTATGTCGAGTGCTTTGTGGGGGATCCGACCTTCTTTTGATTGAGAAATGTGCATGTAGTGGGACAGTGATGACAAGGTCATCGCTTCCCCGGTCAGAGTTGCGAGTAGTCCTTGGTAAGCCTCTCCGAGAAGCGAGGTGCGAGGGAGTTGGAATGGACATTAATAACGTGGTTGTGTGGCAAAGTGGAAGTGCTACGCTTATCCTTTAAAGATGCGGGTAGATGCCTTGTGCGCATTAATAGCCACTATGGGTTCTTTCGGTCCCATTTTTGGTATGGACTAGTTGGCAACGTTTCGTGCTCTGATTGAAAGTGACCGTTGCCAAGTCACCTTCTACCCACCCAAAAAGGGGGAGGTTCTCTCTTGTGTGGGGGATCGGGGGTTGGCATGATGTGGTGTGGGGACACCCTGGATAGGTAAGTGACGACCGGTGTTAGGTAACCACTTAAAACAGTCTGTTGATTCTTCCTAGTTTGCACTAGAAGAGAGGTTTCCGCGGATTATAGTCTTGTGGTGATCTTTTGACAATAGTGAACAGAAGGAAGCTAGTGAGTTGATACCGATGTGGGAGTTTGCTTTTGTGGCGTTCGGGTAGTGATGTTTGTTCTACCCTCTTGGCATAGGTGAGGATGTAGTGGGTAGAAGGAACCTTTGGGTTGGACCGATGGCCTTGGGGAGGAAGATGCAGGTTGTTATCTGTCGTGAATTTGTCATCTCGAATAGTCGAGGTGTTGTGACTTTGGGGCGCAGGTGGAGATGAGGTTTGTAGGAGTTCTCATGAGGCGTATAGTGCTTTTCTAGCTCTGTGGAGTTTCTCGAGGGTTACCATGGATGAAGCTGGTACAACAGTGATGCCATCTGATGGTGTGGTGTCGGAATGAGTGTTGACTATCCGTGTTGATAAATGCGTGTACGTGTGTGATCCTTGAGGAGAATGCTATAGTTGGTAGTTCAGTGTTGGTATCGGTAAAGTTAAACGAAGTTTTGGACTGTGTGATTGATAGGATAGCTTAGATGCTTGAGGGGTGGATGTAACACCAACTTGTTGTGATTTCATATCTTGAATCATGTTCTTACTTTGGAGGGTTATAGTCAAGTGTTGATGCTTGGAAGGAAAACAGTGATAAGTGGAAGTATCAATGGTGAGTTTTCAGCCTTGTTATCCTTTGTGGAGTGCTGAGTTTACTCGGTAAGATTAAATGTGGGTCTTGTGAGTCATAGGTATAAGCTATGCCTTGAATGATTTAGTGTTGGTCATGGGAGTATGGGAATCGAATCCCTACTATCACATCTGTGGTGAGAACATGTTGATTGTGAAGTGTAGAAGTTTATAGTAGAGGCAAGCCACGAGTCTTCTTAATCTATTGCCTCTTATCTTGATGTGTTGTATGGTTACAGGTTAGTTTGTCGAAGCAATTTTCACTTTGATGAAGTGCTCTTAGTCTAGTGAAAAATTCTCAGCCAGATGGAGAATTGACATATTGTTGAAGTCATTACAGGACGTTGAAGTCTTATTAGTTTGATGAAGCATTCTTAGTTTGATATAGTGATCTCAACCTGAGGGAAAACCCTTAGAGGGATATAGGACAGTGTGGTATAGGATAGTGACATGGATCAGTTGGACGTAGGTCAGTTTAATATAGATTTGTTTGGTGCAATCAAACACATTTTGATTTTTGGGATCTGGTTGATATTTAGAAGGAGACGCCAGTTGGCTAGAACATGGAAAGGATGTTCTTAAGGATCATTGACCAGAGGAACATGAAAGAGAGCTACAATATGAAGTTTGTGACCTTTTGTATGTTTGAAGGATGATTCGGTATATTTATTGAGTTTATGCAATTATCCAATGATGAATTGAAACCATAATCGAGTGCCGAGGTACAAAAGGTTCTGTTGTGGAATGGTTTAGAATGTATTGTTTTCGATGTGGTTTTCAGAATTATTTTCTCTATGAGGTATGCCTGATTTCGAGGATGAAATCCTTTTGAGTGGTGGATGATGTAAGGACCTGAAAATTTTAATAAAAGGATTTTCGAGCAATATTTTTATTGTTAACAAAAAAATACGATTTTTTTGTTAAAGGATAAGTGTTAGTATATATATATATATATTAGCATATATATATATATTATATATATATAAATGTTTTGTAAAACAATATAAAATATAAATATATAATATTTCATAATTTACGCAATAGAAGGTTACGGCTGGGAAAAACACGAAACATGGGGGAAGACCAAACAAATTCAGGGAGAAGAAGAGAGGAAGAAGAAAGATAGATGGGAGGCGAGGACCATTCCGCCACCAGCGCGCCACCTCCGGCGAGGCTCGGCGCACCGACGACGAGGAACGAGGGAGAAAAAAGGGCGAAAATCGTAGCGAAAAAAGGGGGTTGAGCCGCGCGACAGCAGCAAGCTTCATCGGCGATTTTTGCCTCGATACGGCTTGGTTTCTTCCGATTTCTTCGTAAAAGGTAATCTCCTCTATCTAGTGCGGCTTTCTATTATTTTTTTTGGATTATTCCTGAGGTTTCATTATTGATTGCAAGCTAGGGCTTGCCGAACTCGCGGGGATCATTTTCAGGTTTTGTGATTTTTTATCATGTCTTTGGCTTTTAATCATGGAAATAGACTTAGATTTAATTATCTAAGTATGCTAGAATGATCACTGAGGGGTCAATTTCAGTGGTTAGAAAACTAGGGTTTTTCGGTGAATTTTTTTAGCTGAATTGGGGATTTCGGCCTTGTTAGGTCAATTATATGAAATTGACTGCAAATCTATGAAATAGGCATTAAATATACCCTATGATTAATGTTTGGTAATTTTGGGATAAGAGGAATTTACCCCGGTTAATTAAATTACAAGTTGGTAATTTGTTTCTGGCAGCTTGATGCTATTTTTTTGGGACTCGTGTGGAGCGGCTATGAACTCAACTCGACTGGAAGGTTCCACAACGAATGCGAGGTAGGATTCATAACCCTCTTTGAACCCGGGTATGTTTGGTGAAGAATTTGAAGTTAAGTGAAGTATTGAGGTAACGTAGTGTGAATTTCTTAAGTAGGCCAAATGCTAGCATGTATATGCTGGAAATTTTCTAAAGATTTACATATTTTGAATGCAAAGAATAAGTAAATTATGTCAATTGAAGTAGAATGCATGATTGTGTAATCCTATAGCTAGAAGTTATGATTGTGGATATTGGAAGTCTATGTGGATTTTTGTTGTTTTGTAGCAAATTAAAGATTAGCTATTAAAGGGAGTCATTCTCTTTAAAGGTAAGAATATTAAGCAGTCCAAATCCCTATGGAATATAATGTGACAAAATGCGGTGAAGTTTAGAAGGGTCAAGAGTTAACTTAAAAATGTAGAACTTATCGGGATAGCCTAGTCTTTCTCCTTAGGTTCAATGAAGTTATTTGTTAATGTTAATTTAGAATTGAAACCTAAATTGAAATGTATCTAAAAGAATTGCATAGAAGATATGAGCGTAAGAGTAAAAACAAACGAAATAAAAGTTGGGAAACGAAGAAAAATTTGCGGCTTCAATGCGTAAGTTGAAGATAGGAAATGGAAGTTCTTGAGGTTACTTGTTGTACGTAACAATAGAAGATGGTGGCTAATTCTAGCCTAAGTTAGGATTCGGGAAGTAGAAGAATTCATGAAGAGTGAGTTTTCATGTAGTGAATTAACACATTTGTTAAATGTATTTATTTTTCTTAAACAGAGAAATTTAAATATCCGAGTAGCTTGTTAGAAATAAATTGGCTATACGAAGTGCTTGTGAAGGTTTAATAGTTCGGGTTGGTTTAAGCTTACCCGTTGGGTTCAATTATAAAATAAGTATAAGCTCTTTGTGAATAATTAAAGTTGGAAATCCATATTTGTTGGAAGTAAGTATGGAGTAGCCTAGGCTTCTCCTTTCAGGTTCAATGTTTAAATTAAGTATATACGATAAGTCTATATTTGAAGTCGAAGTTTAGAATGTGGAAGTGTTTAAGTAGTTCAAGGACGGAAGTGGTTAAGAAGTTTAGAATGTGGAAGTGGCCTAGTATGAGCCGAAAGTATGATATATATATATATTGTGGAATAATTAATCCATATGAAGCTCGTAGTGGACGATACATCCACATGAGGAAGCGATCTAGTAAGAACCAGAAGTATGAAATATAATATATATATATATATATCTACAGGTACGTTGAGAAGTTCTAAGGATGAGATTATTCTTCATCCTTGAAGGAAAGGGAAGAGAGGTAAGAAAGTAGTTATGGGAAGATGCTTGACTACGCATGTGAAGGTTAAGGTTTGATGTTATTTTCTTTGCATAATCAATTTTATACATGCATATCATGTGTTAATATGTTTACTACAAGCTTAAGCTTACGTTGTTGTTTTATTTTCTTATGAAATAATGATCCAGGTCGTCCAGGTGAAGATATAGCTGAGGAGTAGGATCCGGGATTTTTGGAGATATTGTATCTAGTCGATCCATTCATTGGTAGTTTGAAGAAAATGTTTAAGCTCATCATTGGGCCTTAAACATTATCGTGAAGTTAATAATGTTGTAAATGTAAGATTTTCTTTTCATGAATTGCATGCTTTGGTGAGACTCTCGTGGGTAATGGATGGTCATTGTTGAAGGAATAAAGGTTGTAGTTCCTCTTATATATTCTCAGAGATTGATGTTGAGATTAGAAAAAAGATTGGGAGTTGTTTTAATGCTGAGATTAACATACTCACTTTTTATACTTTCTTCTTTGTTACAATATTACAAACGAGGTGGTTTGATAATCTAATGAATAAAGAAAAGTCTAAGAACTTTTATGAAGAAAATTCTAGCCTTATTGTTAAATTTTAAAAGAAGTATGAAGATGAAGTTTTCATTAATTAAAAGAAAGTTTTAATTAATTCTCCAAAGGTCAAGGTGTTACAAACTTTCCTTTACTGAAGATGGACGAGAAGAAGTACCCAACGAAAGCAATGAATGCTATATGGGATGATTCGGACTCAAGTGACGAGGACGAAGATTCAACCGATCGGGAAATTTCCAGCAATGCCCTTACAGATTTCGGAGATGAGATAAATGTTTTTTCTGATAACGATAGTGAAGATGATACTCTTACCAATGAGGATTGCCAAGAAGCTCTTGAAAGTTCACTAAGAGTCATCAAAGAATTTTGATTAAAAATAAGTCATTTGAAAAGGAAAACGTTGATTTAAACTTCAAAATTAATATTTTGGAAAAAGAGAAAGAAAATCACGTTTGTGTATCCTCAACAGATTTCCAAGAAGAAAATCTTTTATTAAAACAAAAAATTGAGGATGTAACAAAAATCGTTACAAAGTTCACCCAAGGAGAAAAGAATTTAGAAATGATTCTTGGAATGAAATGCACATTCAATAAAGGATTTGGTTTTAATCCAAATGAGCAGAAATCTATTCATAAAAATCCTTTTACCAAGGCCCCACAGTAAAAACAATTTAGCTGCAATTTTTGTGGCAAAAAAATTGGCATATTTCTAAGTTTTGATTTTCAAGATTAAAAGGCAACAAACCCACTAAACAAGCATGGATTAAAAATGGTGATCGTCCACACAAAGTTGCTAAAGCCTCGCCTAGGAGACATAGAAATGCAAGGCAATCCAATCGGAAAGCCACTGCTAAACCATCTATTGTTATGTATGCATATAATGGACCATGTATGCAAACATATGTTTTTGTGCTAACGCCCAAGGACCCAATCTAAGATGGGTACCAAGATACGAAAATACTCATTTTAGGGAGAAACCATGAAGAAAGATGGATAAGGAACATGAAGGGCAAAGCCAAGATGTTCTCCTACTAAAGCCGCAAAATGAAGAACTTGTCACTGGCGAGTGACAGCAACTTCTAAGAAAAATTGCAATTTTGGCTAAGCTTCAATGGTAATATCTCACTTTTTAAATTTAAAAGCTTATACTACTTTCGTAAGTGATTTGTACTCTTAAATTAATGATAAATGCCATATATTTCAGGCCATTTAATTGTATCATTAAAATGCCTGCATAATTTTTCAAAATGCATTCTCTGCATCATTGTTTGTCATTGTTGAGCCAACTCATTGACTACCAGAGTCGACTTCCCAGCTATATATAAAACGCCTGTGATATCGTCTCATTATGGTTTGAGTCGTTCCCCTGCCTATATTCGTTAACCTAGAGTTGACTCATATGGAAATAGAGTCGACCCCTCCGTGTTATATTTCACGTTCTCACACTCAACAAGCCGTGAGTCGACACAAAAAAGGAATTCGTATCGAGTCATTACACGTATATATATATATATATATGTAAAGAGGCCCCACTTTTTAAACCCAATCTCTTTGTGCGCTTTCAGTTTTCGTCTGAAACGTCTTCTTCCCTGTCTCTCTATCCTCTGTGCCTTCTCTGCCCTCCATCTCAACCGTCCTTCTCATTCTCTTTTTTAACTAGGATGAGGACCAGATCAATGGTGAAGGGACTCGGGCGACCCAACGTCGAAGGCCCCTCTAATCCTCATCATTTGAAGAAACCTATGACTGGTAATGGACGCGGTTCTTCTAGCAACGCTCCCATTGTCCTACCCTCTGACTCGATGGATGCCCCTTCGGGTTTTCCTCCAAAATTCATCTCATCTTCCTCTCAGGCCTTACATGTCAAACCAACCCCCCAATCAAACCGTCTACATTAGGTTGGACGACCTGAAGCGAATGGTCATCGACCTTGCCTTTAAGGTCAATAAGATTGAAGAGAAAGTCGACGTTACATTCCTGGAAACTCATGAGATGTACACTCCGAAGAAGAAGAAGAAGAAGTCAAAGGATGATGATGACCTCACCCGAGCACTTTGGGAAATGGCTGCTAGGGCTGATGCTTAGGAAGTAAAATAAGCCATGAAAGACCAAGCAGAAACAAGCCATGGCTTACCTTCCTTTTCTTTTTAGTCATCAATCTTTTTTTGGAAATTCTGATGTAATCCTCCACACATTTTTGTAATTTTCTCTTAGGGGATTTCATTTTGGAACAATCTTTTGTATCATCATCTATGGTGTAATGTGAATATCATTCATGAATAATAGCATTTGTTCATTTTCAGAATGTCTCTACATCACTGATTGATATTCATTGTTTATGATAGAACTGTATGTGTATATGCATATGCTACTTGATTAAGATTGTTTTCAAATCCCTTCATTATAACCTAAAACTCTTCAATCAAGTGGATAACATGGATTATGAAAGAGAATTTATGATTGATTCTCAATTGGTATCATATTCAATCATTTTTCTATTTAAAACCTATAGTGTATGACAGTTAATCATCCGATTATTTCACGAATCAAGCTTTTTAATAAAACATTTTAGTGAAATTCTTGTAGACCCGCTCAGCTATACGCTTTTATTCCAAATATGATTCCATTAAATTCAATCATAATTTTGACATGTCCTTTTCCATATATATCTTACTTGACATAAATGGAAAAACATTTTGAGTATATATTCGATCTTTCGAATTATGTTTTCTTCGCCGGTAGAAGAAAATACTTGTTTCATCTCTTAAAAATACAAACAATTTTCTTTGTTGTTATTGTTGTCAAAAATTGTTTCAAATTTCTTCTTATATATGTATGCTCAAAGAAATCATTATTCTTCAATCACACATGTTGTAAACAATTGATATCACATATCTTTTCACTGCTCATTTTTCAACAATTGGTATAAGCTTTTCGTTAACAAAGAATAAGCTTGTTTGCTCGCATAAACACTTTTTTTTGTGTTATCTTTGCTTGCTTGTAAAAAAAAAGAAATAAACTTTTTGTTATATTTTGTTTCAAAACCTCCTTTTGGAAAGAACTGAATTTTCAGAAAAGAAAAGCATAACTCCTTTTGAATCCTTACCCTCTATAAGCCAACATCTTAGGGGGAGGAAAATTTTTGTGCTTATGCATATTTTTCACTTCTCATCCTAGGATTCTTATACAGAAAGAAATTTATAACACTGATCATAATCTCTTTTCAAAAGAATTTTTTTTTTGCCGCATAAAAAATTACATTTGGTATCAGTTTTCGACAGCAATAGATGACAAACTTTTGTTTCATGCCTCAATGATAAATCCTTCCTGCTATTGTAGCCTAAAAGTTTTCAATCAAGACAACAACTTTGATCATGGATAAGTTCCATAGTCATAACTTTGACAAAGGCAAAAGCAATATTTGTTTCCTTAACAAAAGGGGAGAAAGACCTGAAAATGTTATTGTTTAAAGTTTTCTAAGTCACATGCTTAGGGGGAGTATTTTTTAATGGGGAGAAGTTTTTTTTCTCCTTTTTTCTAAATGACAAAGGGGGAGAATTTTTAAATTTATTTGTGATTTCTTGATTTTGCATATAATGCATTTAGTATCTAGAGCATATCCAACAAATTGATATTCTATTTCAATTGGTGTCTAGAACATATATAAAATCATTGGCATGCTATTCATATCTAGAGCATTTCCAAATGTTTTATATCTTTGCAAATCAATGGTTTTCATAATCAAAAAAGAGGAGATTGTTAGTCTCAATACTTTTTTCAGTTAAGCCTTAATTTGATTTTGATTATAAGAACACCTTGATTTCTTGTTGCTAGTATTTTCTCATGTTTTAAGAAAATATCTTCCGGATTAAAGCAACCCCTCGAGCACAGTAGAGAGTTGATTGGCACTCAAAAGTGATGATTTCGACCCGTTAATTTATACTGAGTTAGTCACTTTTTATTATATAATATGTGTTTTTGTAGTATTTTTGTAGTTAAGACAGGTACAGAGGAGTTATGACGAAAAAGAGCATAAAATGCACAAAAATCCGTTAAAGTGTCAAAGCGACACCATTCTGGTTACCTTTTGAGATCCAAAAAAAATGAAACCAGGATTTTTAAGGATGATTATAGCTCAAGGATCAAGAAATTTGATAAAAAGGTTCAACATTGAAGAAAATAAGGTTTCAAGAAGAAGTTCGGCCAAAGACATGCAAAA
>JAULLD010426107.1:0-10625 GCA_035668095.1 Sarracenia minor
TGATTATTTCATTCATATTCATGCATTGTATAATGCTATTTTATTCTAGCATTTCATATTTCCTACTGGCTGACGTTATTATTTTATCTGTCTTATAAAATAATAACGCAGGTAATACAGATATAGCTAGCTTGGAGTTAACATGGAAGCATGACTTGGATGATTGGAGACTTCTCTTTGTCTATCTCATGTATCTCATTTATTGCATGATGGTGAGGAACAGCCTTGTGGGTTTGGGTTTTCGGGAAACAGTTGTATTTATTTTCCCCTTTACTGTATTTCATTCTGTCTATACAGAAGATGTGTATTAAAGTTTCAGAAGATCAGTTTAATCAAACATATTTTAAGTTGCAGGGGTTTATTTTCAGTAGGACACAGTCGGCTGTGTTCTTTTGGCAGTTGGCTGGGTCAAACCAGTTGGTAAAAAAAAAAAAAAAATTTCTTTGAGTTTTCACTCAACTTGTATTGCAGAAACCTTGAAGTCTTTTTAGAAGAAAAGATGGGAATTTTGGGAAGCATTTCAAACCTTTTTGATTAAGAAGCTTTGTTTCAATTAAAATAACTTTTTAACTGGTTTAAAAAGGTCAGACTGTTACAAAAGGTTCCATGCTAAATCTAACACTAATTTGGCATCTTCGTTTAGGACATCTTAATCTAAAAAGGATACAAGGACTGGTAGGAAATGGACCTTTGGGTTCATTGGAAGTGGAGGCACTCTAGCTTGAGAATTCAGAGGGTAAGATGACCAAGAGGCCATTTATGGCCAGGGAACTTAGAGGAAAATAAGTGTTGAAATTGGTTTGTTCTGATATATGTGGTCAGATGAACAACCAGGCAATAGGTAGGTAAGACCCCATGTTCTGATCGTGGTGGTAAATACTTCTTTAGGAGTTTAAGGGATTACTTATCAGAACATGGGATTACATCCTAATAGTCTGCACCAGGGGTGCCTCGATAGAATGGTGTTGTTGTGAGGAGGAAAAGGTTTCTTAAGTTGATGGTAAAGTACATGTTAAGTTATTCGGATTAACCACATTCATTTTGGGATTTTCATTAGAGACAACAGGTTTCATTCTGAATTTGGTACATGCTAAGACATTTCTCGGTGACTCTATGGAGTTGTGGACAAGGCGTATCCTAAGTCTTCAACATCTCTAGCTATGGGATTTTCCCAGCATACGTGTTGGTGGGAAATATAAGTATGGTGGAACCAAATACAGAAGTTTATTTCTGTATAAGATACCCTAGAGGTGCTAAGGGTGATTTATTTAATCCTAAGAGTCATGGGGTATTTGTCAATACAAATGCATGATTCAGGGAAGCGGATTATGTGATAAATCACAAACCCTGGTCACAAGTTGTTCTAGAAGAGGTTAGGACTGATTATATGGTACAATCGGATATTATACTTGATGAACAAAATGAGACACCAACTATCACCATTGCACAGGAGGGTCCTCGTCGCAATGGGAGGGTGTTCATCAACCCAAAAGGTATATGTTCTTGGGAGAGTCACTTAAAAAGGTCGCAGGAGAACTAGATACCAAACCCCGAAACTGCAATGAGTCACTTCAAGACAAGGAAGCGAAGTTATGGCAAAAGTCTATGGAATCTGAGATAGAGTCTATGTACTCTAATCAGGTCTGGGAACTTGTAGAACCATTACATGGGATAAAACCCATTGGGTGTAAATGGATCTACAAGAAAAAGAGAGGAGTAGACTGGAAAGTTGAAACCTTCAAAGCTAGGCTTGTTGTGAAGGGGTTTACTCAGAAAGAAAGGGTTCGATTATGAGGAAACCTATTCGCCGGTAGCCGTGCTTAGGTCTATCCAGATTCTCTTATCCATTGCTCCAAATCTCGACTATGAGATTTGGCAGATGGACGTCAAGATGCTTTCCCTAAAGAAAGTCTTGACGATAGCATTTATATGATGCAGCCAGACGAGTTCATAGCAAAGGGCCAAGAGCACATGTTGTGCAAAGCTTAAGAGATCCATTTATGGACTTAAGCAAGCATCAGGGTCTTGGAATACTCGATTTGACCAGGTGATCAAAAGCTTCGGCTTTGATTAGTGTCCTATCGAATATTGTGTGCAGTGGAAGTGTGATGGAAATAAGGTAGTGTTTCTAGTCATCTTTGTTGATGACATTCTCGTAATTGACAATGATGTAGGGCTATTATCTTTGGTAAAAGTATGGTTATCAAGTCAATTTGACATTAAGGACTTGGGAGAAGCAGGCCAAATTCTTGGAATCAACCTTTTACGAGATTGACCACATAGGATGTTGGGCTTATCCCAAGCCTGTTATATTGATTTGATTATTGCTCAATTTTCCATGGAAAATTCCAAGAAAGGATTTCTTCCTTTTGAATTTGAAATTTCTCCATCTAGGGATTGGTGTCCTAGAACAACCCTGGAGATAGAGAGGGTGAGAGGTATTCCTCGACGGTAGAAATTCTCGTATATGTCATACTCTTTACTGGACCGGATATCTGTTATGCTGTGCGCATGGTGATCAGATAAGAGTCAAATTCAGAGGTAGAGCAATTTTGTCTGCGGTCAAGGATATACTCAAGTATCTGAAATGATTAGGGAGTATATGTTGGTGTACCAGGTGGATAGTCTCATACCCCTTTGGGTATGCAAACTCATATTTCCGGGATTGATAGGGATTCTAGGAGGTCCACCTAAGGTTGTATGTGTTTTCTTTTGTAAAGCACATTAAGGGAAAAGTTATGTCTCATCCGAGAGACTGTACAACATGGAGACGTTGTGGTATGTATGGTTATGTCTACGGATAACCTATCGGGTCCTTTTACTTAGGTAAAAGTGGTAGGTGTTAGATCTGTACCTACATGGCTTTGAGTATAAGTGCGAGATTATTGGGATTGTGTACTAGAAGCCATGCTTTTATGTATTTTTTATCCATGGGAGTGTATTGAGCGGGATCATTAGGATCACCAATACTATACTGACTATATGAATTGATCTACATCCTATATTATCATGGATTACAGGTACTCTTAATCCTGACGCGATTGATCGAATCATGTTCAGGTAATGCACAGTGCTTTGAGTCACCAATGGCTGAGATATCTATAGCAAGATCAATTGACCGGTGGGTTGGGTACTGTCGTTATTTAATCGATGGTTGATAATCAGCTGACAGAAACCACGTTCGACTAAGGTTGAAGAGTCCCCCCTCGTGTGCTTTGCTTATAGGTTTGATGATGGCAAATCTCGCGAGTGGATCTTTTGATCTGGCATATCAAAAGGATAAGCGGTGTAGGTGCGAGGAAAAGAGGATTATCGAACCAGATTGTCAGTAACCTAATTCGATTATTGGGAATCCATATCTTAGATGTGGGGAGATTACAACGCATTTAATAATTCGAAACTCGAGACACAAATTGAGTTAGGGCCGGGAGTTCAGTTAGGGCCTTTAGTGGAGTAAATCTTGGTTCTCGTGAGAATGGATCTAACTCGGGGATTGAGTTAGGGATATCTATATTTCTCGTACGGTTAGCCCGAGTCCTATACTTTCTCGTGATACCTCACGTAGCCCGTTTATATGCACGGTTTATTTTTGATTGGCTTCAGTAATGTTTTAATTTAATTTGATTATCAGATTTTTCGTCGGGACGGTAGGGTATTAAATTAAATGTTTGGGGGCAAAATTGGCAAAGTGGCATTTTAGGGAGATCCCCTAGGTGGCCGGCCCTATTGTGTGAGATAAAGATTTAATTTTGGTAAGTGTATATTGGGTATTGCATATATAGCAATAATATATAAACTTGGTATATGTTTAATACATTCAAATATATTAAAAATGTTAACAAAATTAATTTTCTCCCTCACTTTGTATAGCCGGCCCGAGGAGGGGATTATTCCCTAAATAGTTATATTATTTTAATGATTATTAGGAAGTAGATATATGTGTGTGTGCGTGTGTGTGTGTATTCTAATGCATTAAAAGAGTGATATACAACATAGTTAGAGAATTAACCTAATTCTCCTTCCTCTTGCTATGTCGCCGCCCCTCTCTCTCCATGGTGTTAGTTCTTTAATTTTTGGAGAGGAAAGACAAGTGTGTAGAAGCCAAAGGATCTTGAATCGGATCGGTGCTCACATGCCGGAGTCGAGACGTTCGTCGGGTCATACGCGAGAAGATCACCGGGTGGTCTTGGAATCGACGTTCAATGATCTAAGAAACTTTTCTAACAAATTTCTACGAGGTAACAACGTTTTCAATATCGTTTGATTCATGTTTTTCATGAAAAATGCGACACGACATTTTTTACGGTCACGTCGTCAATATTTTTGATTTTTCCGCTGCACGGCTCTAACACTTTGGGACTAGAGATTGGGATATTAAATTGGGTAGTGAATATGGATACACCGGTGGGAGGGTCTTTTGTGTTTGGCATGGTATGTAGAGCGTGTGAGGTCGAGATAACGCACCATTGCCTATCCTTCGACTTTATTGTCCTTGACATGGAATTTTTCGACCTTATCCTTGGTATGGATTGGTTGACAGCCTTTAGAGTACGTATTGATTATGACCGCAGTCGGGTCACCGTTTGCTCACCAAAGGGGGAGATTTTCTCTTTTATGGGGGACCAGGATGATCATTTTACACCTTCATGTCCCTCTTCTCGGGATGGGTGCCTTAGTTCCCTGTTTTTAGCTCTTATGCTTGACGGGGATGAGTCTTTGCATCTGGACATCCCTTCTGTGGTTTACAATTTTCCTGATGCCTTTCTGCAGGACTGTTTGAACTTCCCCCACGGTGAGAGGTGGAGCTTTCTATCGAGTTGATTATGAGGACTGGCCCCATTTCTATGCCTTCATATCGGTTTTCTACTGTCGAGCTTGTTGAGTTGAAGGTGCATATGCAATAGTTACGAGATAAGGGATTTATCCAACTGAGTGTTTCCCTTTGGGGAGCTCCTGCATTATTCGCCAAGAAGAAGGATGGTTCACTTCGTCTATGTATAAACTATCGTAAACTTAATCAGGTGACGGTAAAGAATAAGTACCTCATGCCCCGTATAGATGATTTATTTGATCAGCTGAAGGGGTTTACTTGCTTCTCCAAGATTGTTCTAAGGTCAGAGTATCACCATGTAAGGGTGAGAGAGGAGGACATAGCGAAAATAGCTTTCTACACCCGCTATTGGCACTATGAGTTCGTGGTTATGCCATTCGATTTGACCAACGCACCTGCCACGTTCATGGACTTCATGAACCATATTTTTTCGTTAGCACTTAGACCAGTTTATGGTGGTGTTTGTGGACGATATCCTTATTTATTCGCCATTAGAGGAGGCACACGAGGAGCATCTATGCATATATTTGTAGTTATTGTGAGACCACCAGCTGTATGCAAAGTATGACAAATGCGAGTTTTGGCTTTTCACGGTCAGATTCCTTGGGCACATTGTTTCTGGTGATGGGGTAGTTGTGGACCCGTCAAAGTTGGAGTCAGTGATGAGTTGGGAACGGCCGGAGATTGTGTTTGAGAATTAAAATTTCATAGGTCTCACGGGATATACCACCGCTTTGTGGGTGACTTCTTTCGGCTTGCACCACCATTGACACGCCTTACCCGCAAGGATGTTAGATTTGTTTGGGATGACATATTTGAGGCAGCCTTTCAGGAGCTGAAGAAGAGGTTGACCAGTGCCCTTATTCTGATCACACTGGAGCAAGGAGTGGGTTATGCAGTTTTTGTGATGCTTTTCATGAGGGTCTTAGGTCTATGTTTATGCTGTTGGGTAACGTGGTTACCTATGGATAACGATAGTTGAATATTCACGAGAAGAATTACCCCACTCATGACTTGGAGCGTGCAGCCATCGTTTTCTCCCGAAGACTTGGAGACACTACCTTTATGGAGAGAAGTTTGAAGTGTTGTTTATTCATAAAAGTCTGAAATAACTCTTTTCTCAGAATAATCTGAACATGAGACAAAGGAGGTGGATGGAGTTCCTCGATGACTGTGATTTTGATCTTTTGTATCATGCCGGCAAGGCCAATGTTATAACACCCTAAAACCTGGTGTACTAGAAACTAACCGCAGAACCCAAACTAAAAACCTAAACAAAGCCGAAACCGAAACTAGCCAATTAAAACACAAGAAAAACCTTTAAGTTTTAAACCATTTCAAACCCAAACAAAGCCTTGGCGAATGAGACCAATATATATAGAAAATAGTATAAATACCAAGATTAAAAATGTCCCAAAAGCCTACAATCGAACCCCCAAAGATTACAAAAATCAGAACTAATTACCTAGAAAATAGGGGTCCACTCGAGTGCGACAGGGGTTCGCTCGAGCGATCATATGGCAGAGAATTTTCCAAGGCAAAAGTACGGTTGCTCAATAGTTTTACAAATGAAGTTTTCTTGCACAATAGAAAACCTAACAAGCATGCATCTCTACCGAGTAATAAACTCAAATAAACAGAACCTAAAATACCCACCCGACACATCACCGTCACCACAAACAGTAGATGAACATGATAAAACTGATAAATAAATAAACCGAGGCCCCAGTGGCCGGAAACAACAAGCGTAACAATGCAAGGTACAAGCTGCCATCAAAACCTAGCAAACCTAAACAACAGGATATTATGGAAATAAACACAGTTGCCAACCAAAACATAAAGTTGAAACATAAGCTATAAAGTAGTAAAAACTTCTAGGATCCTCCCTCCTCAACCGGTTACGTCCTCGCCGCGGTCACCTGCGTTATCAACAACAATGTGGGCCACGGGCTCGTAGGAAACAAACTACCAATGAACTGAACACGCTTTATGTGGATGACATGCGATATGAATATACAGTTTAACCGAAACCGGTAAAAGTGTTTATGCGAGCAAACAAATATGACTTATGGGGCATATCAATCATTTAAAAATTTTCTAGTTTTCTCCCCCTATGTGGTATAAGATATGCATGATACCAATTGAAAACATATTCAATTTAGCACATGGTACCAATGAGAAAAAATTTTCGAACTATTGAAAATATTTCTCCCTTTGTCAAGTAAGATGTGCATAGCTCATGATATATCAAAATTATGATAAGACCTTGGAATCATATTTTGAATAAAAGGACTATAGCAAACCGGGTCTACGAGAATTTCACCAAAAAGGGATTTATTGAAAATATTTTATCTGTTAAATAACCCGATGATTGACCATCACACACTATAGGTTTTGAGAATTTTGACTATAATACCAATTGATGATAAATCATAAATTCTCATTTATAAGAAATGCTATCAACTTGATTGAAAAACATTAGGCTACAATGAAGGAGATTAAAAAAAAAAATCATGTAGCACAAGCATACATACTCACATATATGAAATAAGCAATGAGAATCATGTGAGTGTGATGCAAAAATATAAAACTGATACCAATTAAAAATAAAAACTAGAAGCATGATATCAATCAGGGACTTAAGCACTTCATTAAAAAGATTCAGTAAAAAATCTCAGGAGAATCGAATAATTGGTGACGTGAATCGAATTAGTATGTGAGAAAAAGGAATGGGAATCGATTCATTGATAACTTGATTTGAATCAATATTGTAAAAATGAGGAGTCGAGTTGAATCAACGAATAATGAATCGATTCAATATGTTAGAAAATGAAAAATGAGTCAAATCATTTTTCATATGATTCGAATCAACAAAGCATGAAAGGAGAAAAGAAATTGATTTGAAATAGTAGTGAATCAATTCAACTAAGCAAAAAAGAGAAAAGTAATCGATTCGAAATTACAGTTAATCGATTTAACTAAGCAAAAAAGAGAAAAGGAATCGATTCGGAATTGAAGTGAATTGATTTAATATTGTCAAAACAGGGTAAGGAATCGATTTGGTCTTATTGTGATTCGAATCAACCATGTGAAAATAGGGATTTTTAGAAAAGGATTCGAATCGCACTTATGTGGAATCAATTCAATATCAGTTTTTCAGGACAAAGATTCGATTCATCAGATCAAAGAATCGATTTAACTTGGGTTTGTAGCAAAGATTATAAAAAGATATTTCATCAAGGTTTAGGCACATAACAGACCTTATGATCTCATGATATATAAGGCATATTTATCAATGAATGAAGCATAGTAACAACAAAGTATGCTCAATCTAAAAAGATTAGATGTTACCAATATAGAGCATCAACAATATGTTATTTTGCCTTGCATATTGCTGTCATTAGGATTAATAGGGACTCCATTTTGAGATTTTTAGTATGGGAAGACCTTTCCCTTGCCCTTCATGTCCCTTAGCCATTTTCCTTCTTCAGTTGCTCCTGCAGAATAGTCATATGCATTGAATCTTGGTACCCATTTCTTATAGGGTCTTTGGGTGTTAGCATGAAATGTATTTTGCATATAAGCAAAATTATATCTATGCAGATAAGGAGAAAATTTTGGAAAGGCTTTCCAATTGGATTGCCTTATAACAGGTGGTTTTCTTTGTGTCAGTTTAACAATTTTAGGTGGTGGATCACCCTTTTTAATCCAAACATTCCTTGAAAGTTTATTGCGCTTAAGTCTAGAGAAGAAAATTTTAGAGATATGTCATTCTTTCCACAAAAATTGCAGCACATAGGTTTTTGTATAAGAGCTTGAGTAAAAGGGTTTTTATGCACCGATTTTTGTTCATTTGGATTGAATCTAAGCCCTTCATTGTTAAAGGTGCATTTTGTGGCAAAGATCATTGTCAAGTTCTTTTCACCTTGAGTGAACTTAGCTATGATCGTTTTCAGATCCTCAACTTTTTGTTTTAAAGAAATGTTTTCATTTTCAAGTTCGGTTTAGGCATTAAAACAGGTTTTTCGTTTTCTTTATCAATAGCTTCAATTTTTGAATTCAAAGGTTTTATTTCATTTCTATAGGACTTATTTATAGATTTTAATTCTTTTAACTTTTTAAGGCAAATCCCTAAAGCTTCTTGAAGCTCATCAATGGAAGGTGAGATCTCATTATCTTCACAATTATTTGAAAAGCAATCACTGTCATATTCATTGTTAGAGTGATAAGTTACCTCACATCCAAGTGCCATGAGTGCAATGTTGGCTTCATTGTCGGTGGACTCTTCATCTTATTCACCACTTGAATCGGTCTCATCTCATGTAGCCTTCATAGCCCTCTTTAGATATTTCATTTTATCCTTCTTAAGTAGAGGCAATTAGTCTTTATGTGGCCCGGTTTATTGCATCTATAGCAAATGAATTCATTTTCTTCTTCTTTGGACTTAGCTTTTCCCTTGAATTTTGAGGACTACCTTCGATGTCCTTCTCTCTTGAGGAATCTTCCTCCTTGTTTCTTATTTCTAAGAAATTGCTTGAACTATCGTCCTCAGATTTTTCTTTTTGGGTGGAGACTTTGAGAGCAATGTTCTTCCTCTTTTCGTTTTTATCTTCATAATCTATATTCTTGTTCATCTCATGTGTCATGAGAGAACCAAGCAGCTCCTCTAAGCTAAGAGTGGTGAGATCTTTTGCCTCTTGGATGGTAGTGACTTTGGCTCACCTTAGAATCTTTCTCACCATTTCAACATTAGTATAGGTTTTACCAACAGATTTTAAACCATCGATAATATCAGTAAAACGTGTAAACATTTCTAAAATTGAATCATCATTTTTCATTTCGAAAAGTTCATAATTATACACAAGGAGACTAATCCTTGATTCTTTTGCTTGGTTGGTTCCCTCGTGGGTAACCTCAAGTCTATCCCAAATCTCCTTAGTCGTATCACATGTAGAAATCATATTGAATTCATTTGGGCCTAATGCACAATATTATATATTCATGGCCTTAGCATTCTTTTGAACCTCTCTAATGTCTTTTTCGGTCCATTCACTTTCATGTTTAGGGACTTTAGTCCCTTTAACAGTTTTGATAGGTCTTTTAGGTCCATTAATTATTACCTTCCAAAGGTCATAATCTACAGCTTGAATAAAAATCATTATTCTAGACTTGCAATATGTGTAATTTTTTCCATTGAACAAAGGAGGTCTAGATCTTCGAGGTAGGGTTCGAACATTTTTGCTTAGGTTCGACACTTTTGACTTGGGTTTGAACCTTACTTGATCTTCGAGGAGAGAGAAAAGCCTCAGCACTTTAGGTTCGAACTTTTGTTCTTGGGCATGAACTTTTCTTCCTAAATTTTTTGTCAAGCTAAAAATGATCATATATCCTTCATACGAACTCTAAATGGGGTCAATTTTATATCTAAAATGAAGCCCTGGAAGTCCCCTTCCCAATGGTTCAAGTAACACCTCGACGTTCCTTGTGTGGAGAATGTTATGACCAAAATACTGAAGGTATGTCAGTTCATTCTGCTAGCCCAAGGGATATTCAATCATGTTGATTCCTTGTTTTGATATATAACAACCAATTCAATTTGTTTAGTACTAATGTTTGACTATGTCTCTATGAGTTTTCAGGACATTAAGGTACCCAACTTCATCATTTTGAACCAATGAACGTATAATTTTTAATGTTCTGAATATAGTCTTTGAAGTTCAAAATGATCGATCTTCGCATAAGAAAGATCGATCTCTACTCGAATATGATCGATCTTTGCGTAAGAAAGATCAAT
>JAULLD010426217.1:0-10623 GCA_035668095.1 Sarracenia minor
TTTAGGGAAAAGTTCTGCCACAAATTAGAATCCTCCTTCACTTAGAATTCTAGTTTCAATTAATTTCAATTCTATCTAGCCTTTAATTAGATTCAATCCTACCGTGACATGACCAGTATGTATATTCAAGAAAATAAATTTACATGCAAACAAGGCATATTATATCTAAGACAATGGTATGCACTATTCGGAGTATAATTCGTCTCGTCAATAGTGTAAAATATCTCAAGTTAACCAATTAAAATTCTGAATTTAAATACGGCATACCCTATCCAGGATTATAGCATGGTTCATCCGGAGTATGACTCGTCTTATCCACGGTATAGACTATCTCATATTTAATATTTGATAAACAAATAAGCACAGTTATATGATCCACATTTAATGCAATCACAGAAAGTTTAAATAGAATATTAATTTATTTAGAAAATAAATATCTACCAAGGATCAAATATGTCATGGATAAAGTAGTCGTATAACGAATCTAGTTAAAAATGCTAAAATATAATACAAGGAATTAATTTACTACTAAAATACCAGGCTCGGGTTTTATCATAACTCGAGGCAGACGAGGAACTTAGTCACGCATGGTCGGGGCAGACTCCATCTTCAAGTTGATGTCGACAATCGTTGGCAGCTTCTCGTCGAGGGCTGGACCTTCTAGTACTGGTCCGTCAGGGGTCAGAAGTGTAATTATAGAGAAAAAGGGGACTTTTTGTCACTGGACTGGATTACCGAAAACTGGGGGGTCTGGGGGTCTATTTATAGATTTCTAGAAGTTGGAGTCCTTCTCGGATTCTAACTTGTTGGCGACGAGTGTCCGGACAGAAATGGCGACACCGTCCGGACAGAGACGAGTGTGAGTATCCTGATGGAAATGGCCTTGCATTGCGACGAAGTTGGCGATAACCATTCGGACGGGGATGTGGCAGCGTCTGGATGGTGCTTGTTTTGCCTTGGACTTTTCTTCAATTTTTGTCTTGTTTTGTTTGCTAGGTTTTTTTGTTACTGTTCTACATCACCTTACCAAACCCTGTATAATCACAAAAATACTACAAAAATATGATATTAAATAATATCTCGCAGTTAACCTAATGTAAATAACTGGATTAAATCGTCACTTTTAAGTGCCGATCAATAACCATCCTCTACAATCTACAGTGCGTCAAGAATCCTCATCAACAAGGTCAAGGTCTTGTTAATCAAGACTTAGTCCCCAGTGTCATGTACCTACACATGTCTTTTCTCAGGTAAGATCATCCTTCACTCTCAAGGCTGTCCAATCAACCACATGTGAAAGTCTGATTGGTACTACCGAAACATAGAAACATGAAAGACATTGTGTGTAAAAGATTACTCCGAGAGTAAAGCGATACGATATGCCACCACTCCAATATTTCCTTAATAAAAAATGGTCCGATAAAATGTGGTGATAACTTCCCTCTCTTACCGAACCTCATCCGATCGTTCTGTGGTGAAATCCGTAAGTACACATGGTCTCTCACTTGGAACTCCAACGATCATCTTCTCGTGTTCACATAACTCTTCTGACGATTTTGTGCCACTATCAAACGTTTCCAGATGGTCACTATCTTCTCTATATTTTCCCTCACTAACTTTGGTCCTGACAAGGCTGACTCTCCCATGTCGACCTAACATACCAGTGATCTACAAGGTCTACCGTATAACACCTTGAAAGGTATCATCTAAATACTCGATTGGTAGCTGTTGTTGTAGGCAAACTCCACCAAAGGCGGATAATTCTTCACAGTCGTCAAAATTCAAGCACACACGTCCTCAACATATCCTCTAGAATTTGAATGATACTATCCGACTGTCATCCGTCTGAGGATGAAAATATGTACTAAATAGAATATCTATCCCTAGGGAAATCTGTAAGCTCCTTAAAAAACGTGACATGAAACATGGATCCCGATCGGACATGACGGAAATGAGTACTCCATGTAAGTGGAAAATCTCACTAATATATAGATGGCCCAACCTGTCCATAGAGTCGTTAAGATGAATCGGTAAAAAATATGCAGATTTAGTCAACCTATCAATCACAACCCACACAATATCATGCCCTCTCGGCAACTTCAACAACCCGGTTACAAAGTCCATTGTCACATGATCCAACTCCCATTCTTTTACGGGTAAGGGCTGAAGCAAGCTTGCTAGTCTCTGGGGCTCCGCCTTTACCTGTTGGCAAGTGAGGCATCGTGATATTAACAACACAATGTCCGTATTCATCCCCTTCAACCAAAACTATCTGCGCATGTTGTAAAACATTTTTATCCCTCTTGGATGCAGCGTTAAATGTGAATGGTGAAACTATCGTAGCATATCATGGCATGCCTTCGATACAAAGATTTTCCCAGCAAATCTTAGGCTCTGGTCGTTATGTATGGTCCACTCCTTGGCGCTCTCACCACTAGAATTTTTCTCCTGGTACATATAACTTTCGGCATCATGTAATTGAGCCTCAATCACACGAGCACGAAGGGTAGGCTGAGAAACTATCGTGAACAAGGTAGCACGATCTCCGGACTCACAAAGATGTAAATCAAACTCGCCAATCTCCCCAAGCATGTTTCACTCTCGGATGGATATATGTGTAAGGGAACTCAAAGACTTCTGGCTAAGAGCATCGGTCACAGCATTGACTTTGCCCGGATGGCATGGAAGATCAAAGTCATAGTTGCCCAAAAATTCCATCCATCTCCTCTGTTGCATATTCAAGTCCTTTTGTGAGAAAATGTACTTCAAGCTCTTATGGTCTAACAACATTTTAAAATGTTCCCCATAAAGGTAATACCACTATGTCTTCAAGGCAAATACAATGACTGTAAGTTCCAGATCATGTATCGGGTAGTTCTTTTAAAGAATCTTTAGCTGTCGAGATCCATAGGCAACTACATTGTCTTGTTGCATCAGCATACACCCTAAGCCCACATGAGAAGCGTTATAGTATACCGCATAACCAAAGCCTCGCTCCAATATAACCAAGACTGGTGCACTAGTCAATCGCTTCTTCAGCTCCTGGAAGATAAGCCCATAGTCGTCACCCCAAGCAAACTTGACACTCTTACGAGTAAGGTGTGTCATTAGTGCCGTAAGTCTGGAAAAGTCGCTCACGAATCGATGATAATAACATGCAAGCCCCACGAAGCTTTGGACCTTGATGACATTCTTCGGCCATTATCAACTCATATCTGGTTCAATCTTTGATGAATCCACCACTACACTATCTCCCGATACGACATGTCCCAAAAAGTTGACTTCAAGAAGCCAAAACTCATACTTATCATACTTGGCATATAATCAGTCATCCCACAACAATTGAAAAGCAATGTGAAGGTGCTCCTCAGGCTCCTCTTTCGATGGTAAATAGGTAAGAATGTCGTCCATGAACATTATGACACACCGATCAAGATATTGGCAAAAGACATGATTTATGAGATCCACGAATGTAGTCGGTGCGTTCGTCAAACCAAAAGGCATGACTAGGACCTTGTAATGCCCGTAAAGGATACGTAAAGATGTCTTCACAATGTCCTCCACCTTGACTCGCATCTGGCAGTTGCCCGACCTCAGGTTGATCTTTGAGAAGCAAGATGATCCCTTTAGTTGATCAAACAAGTCATCAATGCGTGGCATGTGATATTTGTTCTTCACGGTTACTTGATTCTGCTTGCGATAGTCGATGCATAGGCGTAAATGTAAGCCCAAGGGTTATTTAATCATGCTCCATTTGTTTTTTTGACTTATAAAAACACATTGATTTTGTATTTACTAATAATTGAGTTGCATTAGTAAGTAATTTTCAGGATTTAAGGGCCTCAAAATTATACTCCAAGCATAAAAGTCAAGATCCCAAGTTAAATTGGAGTTTCTCAAATTTTGGCATAAATGGGTCGTCACCCTTTATGAATGTACCGTCCCACTTGGTGCATTTTTCAAGTTCAAGACAAACTGTGCAGACACATTTGTCAAGTGTGTCGTCCCAATTGAGTGACCAATGTTGATATCTGAAGACCAAAGAAAATGAGACGTCCCACTTTGAAAAAGAGACGTCTCAGTTTGAAGGAAACTCAGTTGGAAGAAATTGGGTCATCCCACTTTGGAAGGGTACCGTCCCAGTTTCATGCCTTGAAGGACAAGTTGAAGCCAAGGAAAATGTGCCGTCCCACTTTCCAAAGGTACCGTCTCAGTTTGCTCAGGCTTCACCCAGAACAAAATGTTCCGTCCCACTTCAAAAATGTATCATCCCAGTTTTTGGTCAAGATCAAGTCAACCAATTTTGTGCCGTCTCAATGGGCCAAAGTATCGTCCCAATTGAAGATGTTTTTGCAAACTCTCGGTAACTCAAATTGTGTCGTCCCACTTTGAAAGAGTACCGACCCAAAAGTTTCAGAGATTTGGACAAAAGAAATGTGCCGTCCTACTTTTCAAGTGTGCCGTCCCAGTTTCCAACCGAGCAAAATGCTCCGTCCCAGTTTGGAAATGTGTCAATACTTTCGAATCCTGATTTGAAATTTCACGATTCCAACGGTCGGATTTCAGCATTAAATGCGCTCCAATGTCTCTATTTTCTCAAGGACTATATAAGCAATGAATTTTGAAGACCTAACCACCAGAGAACAAACATTACACTGTTGCATTCATTGTGCCCTAACTCTCACACAGCCGACAATCAATTTTCTGTCATTACTGAGTTATTCTCTTGGCTGCTCTGATATTCTCTGGTTATTCTCACATCTCTCTTAGTATATTTATTGTAAATCATTTCGAGAGTGAGTGAATACTTGTAAGTGAGAATTCATTGTAATACCACCTCATAAAAGAGGATTCCTATTCTCAACCACACTTCTTATATTGTACGGCTTTGCTTTGCCCCAAAAGAGTAGGGTTACGTTTCACCCTTGTAAAGAATCCCTCTATACGTGGCTTCGATTTGCCCACTCAAAAATCGGTTTTAGTGGATTTTCAACTCCCAAGGTGCTTGGGGAGAGGACGTGGGTCAAGAGGACCGAACCTCTATAAATCTCTGTATTGTATTCTCTATCGCTTATCTCTTTACTTTTTAGCATTTATCTTTATTCTTATGTGTTTTCTATTAATCAAAGAATTTTTTTTTTTAAAATAGTTAAAATCTACTATTCAACCGATTCACCGCACCCCCCCCCCCTGGGTTGATATTCGGGACAACAAGGCTTTATTGTTCGAATACACAAATTTGAGATAGGCTGTGCCATGGATAAGACGGGTCGTACTCTGGACGGATCGTGTTAGAATCTTGGATAGTCTACGCCATATTTGTGATTTGGGATTTTGAAAGTAGAACTTGAGATATTTTATGTTTCGGATAGAATGCACCTCTTTGAAATTAAAATCAATCTTTCTTGATATCCATATCGGTCTTGTCATGATAGGATTTAATCCGTTTAAAAGCTAGATAAAATAGGAATTATATTGAAACTAGATTACTAAGTGACGATGGATTCTAAACCTGCGGTGGTACTTTTCTCATTAATTAATTAAATTCCTTTTTAATCACTTATTTACTTTTTCATTGCTAAATATCACTTTTCCAAAATCTAAGATCTACTTATTTTCTTTCTAGATTAAATAATTTAAATAAAATCTTGTTTCTTAACAAAAATAGCTCTTTTCCACATAGGATCGACCCTGGACTTACTGCTATCTACCCAGTTAGTCGTTGATCCTGGTAAAATATATAAAATAAACTAGTGATGCGTGATTAACGACTTAGCGATCGTGACACCAGTTTTTGGCGTCGTTGCCGGGGAATAAACGCTTATTTTGTTTTGAAAAATTTTTGTTTACATTATTTGATTTGTTTTTATTTTTAGCCCTAGTTTCTCAAAATTTTTAATTTTCTGTTAAAGCAGAAAATTCTAAATTCTAGAACCTGTGTCATCCGAACGCTATCCTTAGCCGTCCGGACTCTAACCCACACATACCGTTCAGACGCTAAAAAATAAAAAATAAAAAATAAAAAATAAAAATTATTTGTTGTTTTCCTTGCTTATTTCAGTACTTATATTGTATGCTTGGTCGCCACTATTTTCTTTACGACTTACCACCTTTTAATCCTGAAATAGAAAGAACCTTTCGAGCAAACCTCCACTCGAACCCTTTCCTCCGATCTCCCGCACCTTTTCACACAACCATCATGGCCGAAAAAAATAACCCTCCGAGTATTCCACATGCAAACCAAAAAAATGATCAGGCTAACCAAGCTGATCAACAGCTTAAAGCACTGATGAAATATTACATTCGAACAGCTTACGAGTCTACCACCTGCCTAGTACCACCCAACATCGAGATTGGTAATTATGATATTAGACCTAATCTCTTACAACAACTACCCCTATTTCATGGGCTTAGCAATGATGACCCCTATAAACATATAGATGAATTCCTAGAGATCTACACCATCATGTGACTCAACAACTTGACTGAAGAAGCCTTACTCACGAAGTTATTCCCATTCTCCCATTCACGACAAAGCCAAGCATTGGCTTAAGTCCCTTGAACCAAACACGATAACTACGTGGGCTAAACTTTAGCAAAAATTCCTTCAGAAGTTCTTCCCAATCGGCAAGTCAAACCAGATTCGTCGAGCTATCACTAGCTTCACTTAGTTAGAGGAGAAACATTCCAAAAAAAATGGGAGCGTCTCAAGGAGCTTATTAGGAGTTGTTCGCATCATAATGTCTGGAAGTGGCAGCTAGTGCAGAACTTCTATGAAGGTCTGTTGCCCCAACATCGTCAATCAGTCGACGCTTTATGTGGCGGTGCATTCATGATGAACATTGAGACAGAGGAATGGTTCCACCTTGAAAAATTGACGAGAGCTCACAGCATCAAGCCACAGTCTCACACGCAGACAGGACTGTAATCCAGAAGACTCGAGGACTTTACGAGGTTAACCAGAGCGTAGATCTTACAGCCCAAGTAAAGTCCCTCACCGAGAAGCTAGACATGTTGTTGATCACCGGTCTTCTTGTAGCTTAGCCACCACCTTCAAACGTCAAAGACGACTGTGCATTGTGCGCTAGCCTAGCACAATATGTCACTGATTGTCCTACAGCCGACTAATTTCCCGACTTCATTCAAGAGCAAGTCAACGCTGCTCAAGGATTTCCCTAACTAGGCAACAACCCTTACTCAAATACCAATAACCCTGGTTGGAGGAATCATCCGAACATTAGTTGGCGAGAACAACAACCTAGCCCACCACAAACTTAGGCACCAAGGCCCTCATTTAACTCTTTCACCCAGCATGCCTACCGCCCACCACAACATGCACCTGGTTTTGAGGAAGCTGTGTTGAAAGCCTTGAAAGATTTGGATGTGAAAACCCAACTTTTAAGTTCTCACCCTCAATCCATTGCTATGTTTGAGACACAGTTAGGACAGATTGTCGTAGCTCTAAACCGTTAAGAGGACGGCAAGTTACCAAGTCAACCTGTGATGAATCCCAAGGGCCAGTACATCATAGATAGCAACCTTAGCAGCAGTGGTGTATATCATGAACAAGCAAAGGTTGTTATGACATTAAAGAGTGGGAAACAGCTAAATGCTCGGCCATTACCAGACAAAAATTAGACAACACTAACCCCAACCAAAGTTGAGGAGTCTCAAGACTCCAACACGACCCACTCCATATCTATTCAACCCGCATCTACTCCTGCTACTGCACCACCACAAAGAGATGCATTCGAGGAGGCATTAATGGCCTCTCCTGTCTCCCAAAAGGAACCTATGGCATCATTCCCATCACGCCTAGAACCACAAGCACCCCAGCACAAGAAGGGACCACCAATGACTGACGTACTTGAATTATTCAGGCAAGTCAAAATCAACCTACCCCTTCTTGATGCTATCTAACAAGTCCCATCATACGCAAAGTTCTTAAAAGACCTATGTACACAAAAGCGTAAGACACAGATGAGCGTCCCCAAGTAAGTGCTACTAACTGAGCATGTTAGTTCAGTCCTTAGCCATGACTTTGCCCCAAAGATGAAAGACCCAGGAATACCAACTATCTCATGTGTGATCGGCGATCATCAAATCCACCAGGCACTATTGAACATAGGAGCAAGCTTGAACCTCCTCTCGTACTCGGTATATGAGCAATTTGGACTTGGAGAGCTAAAACCAACCCCTGTCACCCTCCAATAAGCAAATAGGTCAGTTAAGATTCCCCGAGGCATAATCGAGGATGTGCTAGTCAATGTCGACAAGTTCCTATTCCCTGTTAACTTTATTGTACTAGACACCAAACCACATACCAATACGAGGAGACAAATGCCAGTCATTCTTGGACGCCCCTTTTTGGCCAAAGTCAATGCACGTATCAATTGTTGAACTGGGGTAATGGACATCTCCTTTGGAAATATGAAGCTATGGTTCAACGTGTTTCATGCCAGTCACCATCCCGCACTAGAAGTCGATTGCCTTGCAATCAACCAAGTTGAGCAGGCAACATAACAAGCCCTTCTTGCCATCTTCTCCAACGACCCCCTAGAAGCCTGTGTGGCTTACTTTGGAGAAAACTTTTTAAAGCTTGACCCGACCATTGTCGAATCTAATACCGAGCTTGAAACCGCAAATTACATTGACACGCCTCTATGGGTGTCTCGATTTTAAGAACTACCCTCGCTCTCATCCATACCCGCAATACCATCCCTTGAAGCTCCACCTGCACTCGAGCTAAACCCTCTCCTAATCTCACTCAAGTACATCTTTCATGAGCCCGCCAGTACCCTACCATTCATTATTGCGTCAGACTTAACGCCCTTCAAAGAGCAGCAATTGATTGAGGTCCTTAAAGGCCACAAGAAAGCTATAGGGTGGACAGTGGCCGACTTGAAAGGAATCGATCCTTCCGTCTTCATGCATCACATCCATTGTGAAGAGGACGCTAAACCGACTTGAGAAATGCAAGGAAGGCTGAATCCTAACATGAAATAAGTTGTTAAACAGGAGGTAGTGAAGCTGCTAGATGCAGGCATCATCTATCTAATATCAGACAGTAAATGGGAGAGCCCTACACAAGTTGTACAAAAGAAGTTTGGGCTCACTATGATACTAAACGATAAAGGAGAATCCATTCCTACTCGCACGACTACTGGTTGGCGAGTCTGCGTCGACTATCGCAAGTTAAATGCCATAATAAGGAAAGATCAATTTCCTTTGTTCTTCATCGATCAAATCTTAGAGCGTTTAGCTGGTCAAAGCAACTATTATTTTTGGATGGCTACTCCAACTACAACCAAGTACCTATTTACCCCGAGGACCAAGAGAAGCAAATTTCACCTTCACCTTCGGAACATTCACCTACAGGCGTATGCCTTTTGAGTTGTGCAACTCACCTTTCACCTTCAAAGGTGCATGGTACCTATCTTCTCTGACATGGTGGACAAATTCATGGAAGTATTCATGGATGAGTTCTCCATATTTGGTTTTTCGTTCGAAGACTGTCTCTCAAATTCGACCCTCGGCTTAAATGCTGTCAAGAAACAAACCTGGTACTTAGTTGGGAGAAGAGTCACTTCATGGTCCAACAAGGGATCATGGTGGGACACACAGTCTCTAAAAGATGAATAAAAGTGGACAAATCTAAAGTCGACCTTTTCTCCTAGCTACCACCACCCACAACCGTGCGACAGATCCGCTCATTCCTATGCCACACTGGATTCTATAGAAGATTCATTAAAGATTTTTCAAAAATTTCAAAGCCATTTTGCGACCTTCTCACTAAGGAAGCCACATTCGACTTTGATGAGAATTGCATATGTGCCTTTAAATAATTATGAGATGGTTTATCGACAGCACCGATCATGCTGTCCCTAAATGGGGCCATACCATTCAAAATCATGTGTGGCGCCTCTGATTATGCTGTAGGGGTTATACTTAGACAAAGAGAGAACAAGGTCCCCTATGCCATTTACTATGCCAGTAAGACTGTAAACGATGCACAACTGAACTATACTACCACCGAAAAAGAGCTACTGGCAGTAGTTTTTGTACTAGACAAATTTCGATCATACGTACTAGGATCTAAGGTGATTGTCTACACTGATCATGCTGCCCTTAGGCATCTCCTATCTAGGAAAGACACAAAACCCCGTTTGATTCGCTGGATCCTGCTTCTAAAAGAATCGGATCTAGGGATACGTGATAAGAAGGGCACCGAATATTCAGTAGCCGATCATCTCTCCAGACTCTTAGTCCAGTCCTCCACTGATAACGTGTCCGTACGAGACTCGTTACTCGACGAGCAATTGTTCTCGTTCACTACTATCCAACTGCCCTGGTTTGTAGACATAATCAACTATTTGGTAGTGGGACGCATCACAAAGGATTGGTCCAAACAACAAAAGGACTAGTTTTTCTCACAAGTAAAGTACTACTTCTAGGAGGAGCCGGAGCTCTTTAAATATTGGACTGACCAAGTCATACGACGATGTATACCCGAGGATGAGGTAGAAAGCATTCTCTTATTCTATCACTCATTGGCATGTGGTAGACACTTTAGTGGTAAGAAGACCGCAGCCAAATTACTTCAAAGTGGATTCTACTAGCTGA
>JAULLD010426438.1:0-10618 GCA_035668095.1 Sarracenia minor
TTCGATTCATATAGGTATTTTTGGGTTGAGACACAAATCAGGAACATGAGAGATCAAATCATGTTCCCATTTTAGGCTGGTGAATCAAATCGGCAATCTTGAGGATCGAACCAATTGCTTCATCTTGAGGCTTGGATTCGAATCAAGAAATTCAAGAATCGAATCATGTTGAGCATGAAATAGGTGATTTGAATCATGAAGGTTTAGGATAGAATCAAGTTGGTCTTGTGAAGCGGGTGATTCAAATCATAGATATCGCGGATCGAATCATAGATATCACGGATTGAATCAAGTCTTAGTTTTGATACTTAGATTAGAATCATGAAAACCAAGGATTGAATCAAGTGGACAATTTGAGACTAATGACTTGAATCAGTATGTTCAAGAATCAATTCAAATGGTTGTTTTAAGACTAGTGAATTGAATGAATAACATGAAGGATCGAATCAAGTGCTTCAATTTGGGCTACATATTCGAATCCGTATCTTGAAGGATCAAATCAAGATGTCCTTTTAACACATACAATTCAAATCAATACTTTGAAGGATCGAATCATCATTTTGAATTGGAGATTTGAATCATTCTTAACTTCATTCAAATCTGTCTTCATAATTCATTATTTCTTCTCAACTGTAGTATGCTCATTAAATTTTATATACTCGTTCTTGATATTCTTTAATTTTAGGGTCCTCAATATATGAAAATTTCTCACTAAAACATATTCAAACATTAGTAATAACCAATTCAATTAGTTGTTATATGTCTGAATCAAAGTGGAGCCTGATTAAATAACTCTTAGGCTAGCAATCTCCTATTTTTTGACTATTATAACTATTTGGTTTGTTGGGAAATAAATAAGTGTAAAGGAGTAGAAACTCCTCCTAAGTATGTACATAGATTTATCAATATAATCAAAGCATTTTACACAATTATATCATTGTTTTAAAAAATGGTTATCAGTACTATGAGTAAGAAAATCAGAGTTGAAAGAGAACAAAAAATTTAGACAACAATATCAACGAATAAGATTTTTCAACTTCAAGAATAGTAAAACAGCATATTTCTTCTCCCCCTCAGACATGCAATCATTATATATATCAGAGCATATATAAGAGCACTATTTTGAAGATATCATTAATAAGAGGAATAAGCCAATAGGCATCCTATTGCAGAGCAATATCATATAATATTAGAGCAATATGATTATACGTCAAATTATACAAATCAATTATTTCTTCTCCCCTTTTTGTCATGACAAAAATGAAGGAGAGAACTAATATTATCCAATCAGAGCAAAAATTTGTCATAATATTTCAGAGCCAAAGAAAAAAGGAAAGACAAGGAAAAACTGAAAGGTAAAAGAACTTCATTCATCCATAGTAAGGAGCATTCAAAAGATGTTTTGACATTCAACAAAAAAAAAAAATTTCACATTATAACAACCCAAGTACACACTAAAAAGAAATTTCATAATCAAAGTCAGACATGAGAGGCTTCACAGTTGTCCATTGTCAAGGTCACTCTTAATGATCTCAAGATTTATGGTCAACTATTTTTCAGCTTCTTGCTTCTCTTGAAGAGCTCTCTCAAAGTTTGATTCTTTCTTTTTTCATTCAAAAACCTTCTCTACATGTGGTTCCTTGTCATGTGCTTCTGTGGGCTTTGGTTTAATGATATCTTCAGAAGTCACAGAATAAGGAACTTCAAGTGCACTTGACTTGGTTGGGTTGAATTTGCTGCAGCTTCTTAGGATACTAATTGTGTGGCCTCTTGTGTTTTTATTGATGCAACGTCCTGTGTTTATGCTTCTTAGGGTTGAGATTGAGGTTTTTGGGTCTTGTGTCGTATAAAGGCTTCCCTTAGCAACTTGTGCATATTTTTAAACATTTGGATTAGTGTTAATTACATTTAAGATGGTAGGGTGAGTATGAATTGTAATGTTAGCCCTTTTGAGATATGAAACTTCATGGGAAAGAGAGGAAATGGTTTGGGACATGGTTCCAGGTCTTGTTTCACTTCGGCTTGAAAAGCCTGTTGAGAAGCCTGAATAGAATAGAACAAGAAGATGATTTCTGGTGTGGCAACAGATGATGGAGCTAAAGGTAGAGCAGGAGACACAACTGGTGCATCAATATGAATGGGTGCTGCAGGATCAGAAAAGGGAGGAAGGTTCAAGAATATTTTTTACAATATCTTGAACAATGGAATCCACAATGGAAGTCACAACTTGAGGTCGTGTAGAGGATGGATCAAAGTGAGTAGAAGCAGTATGAGAGGCAGTAGAAGAAGCAGAGGCAAGAATGGAAGATGAGGAACCATGATGAGTAGTGGTCCAAACACCGTATACTTCAGTAATTCCCATACAGTTTAGTGTTTTTGGACCATAGACATGAAATATATTGAAACGAATAAACTAGGCATCAAGAAGATTTATGTAAAAATGATGAAAGACTCTGGTTAAGAACATTCCATAGGGAAGAGATGAATGTTTCTTAAAGAATAGATGGAGCATGTGAGAGATAAACAAAAATCCAAGATTGATTTTCTTCTTGTTCAGAATGCAACACATGACAAAAAGTTGAGTATAAGTGATAGTGCCAAGTTTTCCAAGATGTGGGACAAGGATGTGATTCATCATGTGTGATGGAGAACTCTCATCTTAGGTTTCAAATGGTTTACCTTTAAGGGTTTAGGAACATCAATCTTAGGTTTGTCAAGGATGGTTTTGACAACACTTCCGAAAGATAAGTCCTCATAGGTTATTTTATTTTGAGAGTAGTGAATGTAGATGTCCCCTTGTAGGATTTTAAGAATTTCAATCAAAATATGAGGAGTTAGGATGATTTCAGTTCCATCGACCCAAGTGAGAATGGTGAAAGTTTCAGTATCAGAAACATCAAAATGTGCATAAAACAAATTGACAGGAGAAGGTTAATGAATCTCACGGATAGTCATGAGTTTTTCACAAAACAAGTCAATGAACCAGGTACTAAAGCTCATTCCAACAGAATCAAAGAATTCAAAATCAATACATCTTCCAGGAACAATATTTTGGTGAACAAAGGAAAAGTAATAGATGTGTTTGGATTAAGGAGATTTAAATTTGATTAGCTCAGATTGTGCAATAGGAGGATGAGAAGGGGTACGCGATTGACGTGTTGGCCCAATTGCAGTCGCCACTTGTTTTCTCTTTTTGGTCAGCCTAGGGTTTGAGGAACCCTGGTCCTGTTGATGTGATGATCTCCTTTTTGAATCTTTCAGTGCCATTGATGTCGATTAGATGAAGATGATTGAAGATGGTGGATGAGAGGATTCGAATGTGATATGAAATGTATTAGAGTGAGAGAGCGATGAATCGAATGAGGGTTTAAAAGCTGAAGTAAAGTATATTTATGAGTGGAAAATGATTTGATTAAAGTGAAAGAAGAATCGAATAAACCACATATAGAATCGAATCCTCATAGTGGAGAATCGAATCGAGGAATACAAAACGACATAGAGATTCGAATCACTAATACATTGATTCGAATCCACCAAAGAGAAAGTAGCTTAAGATTCAAATCACTATAATGTTGATTCGAATCGACCAATTATATAATCGAATCGCTAGAGAGGAGGATCAAATTGAGGTAAAAGGCATAGAGAATTAGCTAACTGTCTCAGGGAATCGAATGGAGGAGTATAAAATGACATATGGATTCGAATCACTATCATGGTGATACGAATCAACAAGCCTTAAATGGAAGAAGGAATCGATTCATATTTCTTCGGAATCGATTCAAGGAGTTAAAGAATCGAATCACTCCACACAAGGATCGATTCAGTATCACAGTGAATCGAGTCGCCGGCATCCTGATTCGAATCAAACACATACAAACAAGGCATTTTAGAACAAGGATTCGAATCAATTTCATAAAGAATCAATTCAGAAATATACTGCAAGCATAAAACATTAAGCACATCACATAACACGATTGGCACTCACTAAATCAAATATCACTGAATTTAATTATACCTTGTTCTCTTAAAATTAAATTAAACCTATCTGTTGTAAAAGGTTTTGTAAAGATACCAGCTAGCTGATTTTTAGTGCTAATCAATTCTAGTTCAATATCCCATTTTTCAACATGATCTCTAATGAAATGATATTTAATCTCTATATGTTTAGTTATGGAATGTTGAATTGTATTTTTACTTAAGCAGATAGCACTAGTATTATCACACATAATAGGGATATGATCAAACAGCAACTTGAAATCCTCAAGTCGTTGTTTTATATACAATGTTTGTGCATAGCACTTGCTGGCCGTTATATATTCAGCTTCTGTAAATAATAAGGCATCTGAGTTTTGCTTTTTGCTTGACCAAGAAACCAATTATTGGCCAAGGAAATGGCAAGTCACAGAGGTACTCTGGCGTTGTACTTTGCATCCAGTAAAGTCTGCATATGAGTAACTCAACAAGTCAAAAGATGTTTGACTTGGATATCATAATCATAAGTCAACGGTTCCTTTCAAGTATCTAAGGATACATTTGACAGCAATCAAATCAGATTCCTTAGGACAAGCTTGAAATCTAGCACAAACACATACACTAAACATAATATCATTCCCACTTACTGTCAAATAAAGCAAGCTGCCAATCATGCCTCAAAAGAGTTTTAAGTCTACATCATTTGGCATGTTCATCTTTGTCATGTTTAGTTGATGTACTCATGGGGGGTACCTAAAGGTTTTGCATTTTCCATACCAAAACGTTTTAATAGATTTTTTGTATATTTAGATTGGTTTAAGAAAATTCCTTTAGATTTTTATTTGATTTGTAAACCAAGAAAAAAATTTAGTTCTCCCATGAGACTCATTCCGAACTCATTATGTATGCATTTGGCGAACTCATCACACATAGACATACAAGTAGAACCAAATACAATGTCATCAACATATATTAGCACAACGAGCTTGTCATCATTCAAACACTTTATAAATAATGTTTTATCAATTTGGCCTCAATTAAAATCATTTTCTAGAAGAAAATAACTTAGTTTTTCATACTAAGCTCTAACAACATTTTTCAAACCATAAAGTGCTTCTATGAGTTTAAAAACATGATTTGAAAATTTATCATTTTCAAAACCAAGAGGTTGTTTAATTTTAACTTCCTCTTCGATAGAGCCATTTATAAATGCACTTTAAACATCTATTTGAAAAAGTTTAAATCCTTTATATGATGCATATGCAAGCAACATACGTATGGCGTCCATTCTAGCTGCGGGGGAAAAAGTCTCATCGTAGTCAATACCCTCTTCTTAATTGAATCCTTGTGCTACCAATTTAGCTTTGTTTCTAGTAATATTTCCATGTTCATCTTTATTGTTCCTAAAAACCTATTTACTGCCAATAATTGAATGGTCACTAGGTCTAGGTACAAGAGTCCAAATTTGGTTTTTGTCAAATTAGTTTAGCTCCTTTTGCATAGCAAGAATCCAAGCTTCGTCACCAAGTGCTTCATCTATGTTAGTAGATTCTATATGTGAGACTAATGCAACATGAGTAAACATATTTTGCAATTTAGACCTTGTGGTCACACCACTAGTAGAATCACCTATGATTTGATCCTTATGATGATTGTGAACCAATCTCCAAGTATGGGGTAGTGAAGTTGATTTGTTAGTTGGAATTTAACTATCTTTTGGATCTTCTTGGTCTTCCTTAGGATTATCTTTTGGTTCATTTACTTTAAGGTCAATTTTATCTACACCTTCATCAATTAATTTTAGATCATCAAGTTGATCCTCTATCTTTGAGAAGGCGTTTGACTCATCAAAATCAACACGCATAGACTCTTCAACAACTAAAGTTCTATTATTATACACCATATATACTTTGCTAGATGTAGAATATCCTACAAATATGGCTTCATCAATTTTAGCTTCAAATTTACCGAGATTAGATTTATCATTAAACACATAACACTTACATATAAAACCTTTAAAATAAGTGATGTTGGGCTTGCGCCTGATCGACACTCAAAAGTGACGATTTAGACCCGTTAATTTACATTGAGTTAGTCCATTTTTGTTATCTAATCTATGTTACAATAGTGTTTTTATGCATCAGACAGGAATTGGGGGAGTGACGCAAAACAAACATAAAACATCCACTTTAATAGCAAATTCAACAAAACAAAATGAAGACTGACAAAACCAAAGAAAACCGTTCGGACGCATTCACTACACCGTCCTGATGCCCAAAGTGCCCTAATGCCAGACAACCGACCGTCACGACGCTACACACCGTGGTGACCAAGAAAGTTCCGTCCTGACGCTTATGGCCAAACGTCCTGATGCTCGGAAATAGGAAACTGACTTGCAGTCCACATAATTTCATCCGGATGCCAGACCCACACCGTCCGGACACTCTATGTCAGAAGTTACTAATTTTAAGGTATCCGAAACACTATAAATAGGACCATCTTGTACAGCTTTCAATATATCTCTGATATCTCTTATCTCATATATATCTCTCAATTGCAAGTAGTATAGGATAGTAGTTCGTAGTTTGGGCCACTTAGGCCAAGTCACCTCTAGAAGGTCCGGACGTCGCCGAGGAACTGCCGATGACGATCGACATCAACTTTACGATGGAGCTCTACCCAACCATGAGTGGCTAAGTGTTAAAATGGTATAGTTAAAAGCCATGCTTTTATGTATTATCTGGGATCCCAAAAATATTAATGAGAATCAATTGATAGGATATCTATACTCGGTATCAAATTTATTATTTGTATGATGTATGTATGCATCGTCCATATACCTTGTCCAGTATTTCACTCGTCGCATGAAGCGGGAAAGATTGGGTCAAAGGTTCTAACAAATATATAATTGGGCTCACAACCGCAATGGACCCGGAATGTCCATTGCCACAGTTGTAGCACATTGTTATATTGGCTGATCTTGGCTAGGTCGAAATGATCTAATTTCGATCTTAGGGTTTGAGTTTTGAGCTCGATGTGTTAGTACACTTGGAGTGTATTGAGCGGGATCAATATGATGATTAATTCTATACTGACTATATGAATTGATCCACATCCTATATTATCAGTGATTACACGATCTCTTAATCCCGACGTGATTGATCGAACCATGTTCGAATAGTGTCCAGTACTTTGAGTCACCAATGGCTGAGATTTCTATGGCGAGATCAATATGATCAGTGGGTTGGGTGCTGGCATTATTTGTTCGATGGTTGATAATCATCTGATGGACACCACATCTGACATAGGTTGAGGAGTTCCCCCTCGTGTGCTTTGCTTATAAGTTTGGTTATGCCAAACCTGCGCAGTGGATCGGTTGATCCGACATATTGATAGGTTAAGCGGTGCGGTTGCGAGAAAAAGAGAATTTTCGAACCGGGTTGTCAGTAACCTAATTCAATTTTGGGGAAAGTTAGTGAGAAGGGCTCTCAGCATTTTAACTTCATTTAGACCATAATTATTCTTGTTTTAATTTACAAATCTTATTGTTAAGATAGAAAAATTAAATTTTAATTAATTGAATTAATTTCTAAATATACCGACATTTAACCTATTCAACTCCTCCCCCTCTAGGTTAATTTTAAGGGATTCATACTTAATTTCATTTTTTTATTGGCAAAAAAAAATATTTTATATATCCATTACCCAAACAAGAATAACTTTAATCATACAAGCTCAATGGAGCAAGAACAAAGTCCATGCTAGATACAAATGATAAAAAATCAATCCAAGTGATGGGATAAAATGAAGAAAAGAAAACAAGACAAAAAAAAAACACACATCCAACACGCTACAACACAACCTAACAACAGACCAAAGAAAAAACCAACTCAGCAAGTGATCAAATAAGAGCATAGCAGATCATAGAAACATCACCCAAAAGAAACTCCTCCCAGCTTAATAACATACGGAAACACCTTCCAACCGAGCCACACCCACCAACAAAATCTTCCAAACTCCAAGAGAAAAATCCAAACAAAATACCCAACTAAATACATAGAAATGTAAGACCCAACCAAACACAACCAGCAGTACTCAACCACAGCAAAGTACACCACGACATAGCCACGATTTATCTTCTTGCAATTATAGAAACCCACAATTAACAGTAAATATCAGCTAAACTGAATCCCTTTGCACAGCAAAAATCCGGTAAGTACGAGGCGGCGGAGGTGGTCGTCTTTTAGAAATAACCTGTTCACAGTACAATTTGAGTGCCGTACCAAAGAAATTAGTGTATGGGTTTTTGTTAAAAACATTTTTGAAACAAGTTGTTGTCATTCCTACCATCACTTTACAGCAACCCGTCCCCAACAAAACACGTTTATTTTTATATGAATTTTGGATCTCCTCTTTACACCCTGTAGCCTTCTTAATAACTGCCCAACACTCCAAAGAGATTGATGGACGATTTCTTTTGGTTGAATTGCTCGGGAGTTCCTTCGTTTGTGCCATGTTTGGCATGGTTTTGATAGCAACCAACAATAGGGTTGTGAGCATTAGGGTTTGTATATTTGGCCTCCTCAAACTCCAAACCCTCATGTTTTTTCCAGCTTCTTACTCTTGGGTTGATAAAGTTTTTGAATGGATGTGTTTTTCTAAGAGGAATGGTTTATTTATAGATAAATAAAGTAAGTAAATAGGCTGAGATGCATTTGGCTTCATTAAAACTACGAAATGTTTATCTGCATTAATTTTGTTGAAGCATTATATTAATTCGTGATATTACTTTTTGGATCATCATCAATGATATACACTCAGAAAAATACTCAGAAAAATACCTGAAATTTAAAATAGATAATTAAGATTCACTTTGAGTGTATCTTACATCTTATTAAATATGAATATATCCCTCAATTGCAAATTTTCTGTGATTTTCGGATTTTCTGTAAGCTTATTTTATTTCCAATTTCATTTATTTATTTTATTTATTTTGTATTTCGGATTATACCTTAATCCTACATTAATTAACTTAATTCGGGAGTGTCTAGCAGTAATTGGCCTCCTCCTTGCATGTAAGATACTAGTAATTACCGGTACCTAAAGGCATTTTGAAATATAATTTAATGTAAACTAAAAACAAATGTAAAAAATTAACTATATTTTCTTCATAGATAGTTTGCATTTATATTAAACATTTTATTTAATTTTAAATTAAATAAAATAAATTTAAAATATAAGGAAAAAAAATCGAACTTAAAATTAAGTGTGAAATATTTTAAATAATGAAGTGAGATGGATGAGACCTACTTAGTGTGTGTGTGTGTTTGTGGGGGGAGAGAGAGAGAGAGAGAGAGAGAGAGAGAGAGAGAGAATGTCAATATTATGTTTTGTAATATAGATTACGTTAAATTTACTTTATCCCTCGAGGTTTAGGCTATGTATGACTTGTCCTCTAACATTTAATAATCATCACATAACCCCTAATATTTGTGAACTAAAAACATAATTAATTTATGTTAACAGATTACGTTAAATGACCAAAGTACCCATCTATATATTAGTAAATTCAGAGCAAAATTGGATTAGGGCTGTATGAGTTCGAGTGTGAGGGAAAACACTGAATCAATTTGCGGAATCTATTACGGGATTGTTGAAAATTAAGTATTGCTCAAAATTAGGGATCATAGCCGACATTTATTGATCAACCTTTGACACAATCTATTCACGGATTTTTTGGAAGGAATCTCCAGGATGATCTTTGAAAGAATCCATTGAAAGGATCTAGTTATAATTCGTATGCTAATATGTGCGATATACTTAGAATTTGTTCATTTTTGTACTCAGTGGTCCCTAACATGGAATTTGGAGTTATATGATTTCCTGTTGATTTTAGTTGTTTCGTACCCTAATCTGTGTTATATAATCGCTGCAAGTAATTTCACATGCCAACATCATCTTTTTTTCATTTATGCACTTAGTGATCCCCAACTTAAAACTTGTTATTGAGTGTTGTCCTTTTTTATTGATTTTGGTTGATGGAGTACCTAATATGTTCGATACTAATTTCAAATACAACGTTTTCTTTTTTTAATTTCTATATTGAGTGGTTCCCAACTTGGAACTTGTTGTTAAGTGTTGTCATTTTCTATTGATTTTGGTTGGTGAAGTGATCCTAACATGGTTATTGAGTTTTGCCCCTTTTTTGTTCATTTTTTGTGACTAATTTGGTTGTTCAATTTTTCCCTTTATGTTCATTTTTTTAATTGACTTTTTTCCTCTTCTTTGTTTACCTTATTGTGTATAGAATGACATATTTCATGATACAGTTGCACTATGAGGGCCACTTTGAGTGGAAATAACATGCGGAGAACAAGGGAGAAAAGGTTACTCATATTGATAATTGTGACGACATGATGTTATTTGAAATTAGAAGTATCTACCATGCAATGGTTGGTGGTTTTAGAACGACGATTGACATGTATTTTAAGTGGCCAGGATATAATTTAGACATGGGCAGGATATAATTTAGAAACAAATTAGAGTGAGAAATAACTCCAAAAATTATAGGCTTCTATTTTCTAAAATTTTAAAATTATAGTGCAGAAAATAAAACATTAAAGTGAGAAATAAGTCAAACAACTTG
>JAULLD010426544.1:0-10617 GCA_035668095.1 Sarracenia minor
CATGTTGTGCAAGCTTAAGAGATCCATTTATGGACTTAAGCAAGCATCGAGGTCTTGGAATACTCGATTTGACCAGGTGATCAACAGCTTCAGCTTTGATCAGTGTCCTATCGAATATTGTGTGTACAGGAAACATGATGGAAACAAGGTAGTGTTTCTAGTCATCTATGTTGATGACATACTCATAGGATCAACCTCTTGCGAGATAGATCACGTAAGATGTTGTGTTGATCTCAGGCCCGTTATATTGACTTGATTATTTATCGTTTTGGTATGGAAAATTCCATTAAAGGATTTCTTCCGTTCCAACATGGAATTACTCTATCTAGGGATCAGTATCCTAGAACGCCCCGGGAGATAGAGAGGATGAGAGGTATTCCTTATGCTTCAGCGATGGGAATTTTAATGTATGCCATGCTCTGTACTGGACAGGATATCTATTATACTGTTGGCATAGTAATCAGATATGAGTCAAATTCAAAGGTATAGCATTTTGACTGCGGTCAAGGATGTACTCAAGTATTAGAAACGGATTAGAGAGTATACGTCGGTATACCTGGCTGATAGTCTCATACCTCTTGGATATGAAGACTCGTTTTTCCAGGATTGATAGGAATTCTAAGAGGTCCACCTCAAGCTATGTGTTTCCTTCGAAAAGGCACATTGAGGAAAAGTAATGTCTCATCTGGGAGACTATACAACATGGAGATGTTGTGGTTTGCATGGTTACATCTGTGGGCAGCCTAGCAGGTTCTTTTACTCAGTTAAAAGGGTTAGATGTATGATGGGTTCCTGCATGACTTTGAGTATAAGTGGGATATTGTTGGGATTATATAACAAAAGTCATGCTTTCATGTATTTATTATCATTGATCCCTGGAATATTAATGAGAAACTATTAATATGTATTTGTATTTACTTTTTTCGTATCTATTGTCTATGATGTGTGAATGTATAATCTGTATATTTTGTCTAGTATTTGACTCGTCGCATGAAGCGGGGAAGATCGGGTCAATGGCTCTAATAAATATACAAGAGGGCTCACAATCGTACTGGTCTAAGACAATCCATTTGTACAGTTGTGGCACATCGTAATATTAGCCCGTCTTGGCTAGATCGAATGGATCGAATTCCGGTCTCAAAATTTGATGTTCGAGCTCGATGTGTTAGTACACTTGGAGTGTATTGAGCAGGATCATTAGGATAATAAATTCTATACTGGATATATGAATTCATCTACATCCTATATTATCATGTATTATACGTAATCTTAATCCCAATATGATCGATCGAATCATGTTCAGATGATGTGCAGTCCTTTGAGCCACCAATGGCTGAGATTTCGATACTGAGATCAATATGACCGGTGAGTTGGGTACTGTCGTTGTCTGTTCGATGGTTGATAATTAGCTGACGGAAACCACGTCCTATTTAGGTTGAGGAGTTCCCCCTCGTGTGCTTGGCTTATAGGTTTGACTATGCCAGAATCTTACAAGTGGATCTTTTGATCTGACATGTCAAAAGGATAAGTGGTGTGGGTGCGAGGATAAGGGAATTATCGAACCGGGTTGTCAGTAACCTAATTCGATTTTTGGGAATCCGTATCCTAAACGTGGGGAGACTACAGCGCATATGATAATTGTAAGCTCGAGACACAAATCTAATTAGGGTCAGGAGTTCAGTCAGGGCCTTTAGTGGAATAAGTCCTGGTTCGTGCGAGAAAGGGTCTAACTCGGGGATTGAGTTAGAGATATCTGGTTTTCTCCTACGGTTATCCTAAGTCCTATACCTCCTCGTGATCCCTCATGTAGCCATTTTATACGCATGGCTTATTGGTTGGTTTCGGTTATTATTTAATTTTGATTCGATCGTCAATTTTTTCACCGTGACGGTTGGGGTATTAAATTAAATATTCGGGGGCATAATTGGCAAAGTGATATTTTATGGAATTACCCCTATGGTGGCCGGCTCTAGTTGGAGTGTGAGAATATTATTTTTGTTAATTATATATTACATATTGTCTTTTAAGGTAATGAAATATACATTTATGGTTATTTTAATATACATTATATATATTAAAATAAAAAGCAACAATAATTGGTATCTCAACATATAGTAGCCAGCAAAAATACTGTCACATTGACTGAACCCCGTTATCCTAATGTTGTGAAATTTTTAATACTGTCACATTGTTATTTCTAACACTCCATTAGTCACCATCACCACTTGGGTGAATGGTGTTACCATTGAGCACACCCCTCGTTCATTTAATGATATTGTTGATGTCTCTGAGGGTGAAATATGTGTGACTTATAATCAAAAACCAATTGAGTGTGAAGGTTTCTCATTTACAGATTTTGTTAAAATCAGTTTTGAAAATTAGAGTATTGATGCTACCAAGCCCTTTGAAGCCAATTCTCTCAAACCCGAAATACGAATCTTACACCATATAATAAACCACATTCTTATACCTCAAATGGAGAAGTCTGGGGATGTTACCTATTTTCATGTTTTTACAAAGTGGTTTATTCTAAACCAGAAAAACCTCAATTTGGGCCATTTGTTTATTTCACATATGTTACATGCCTTCCATCGATCCAATATTTACTTTCCTTATGGGATACTATTGACAAAAATCTTTCACCATTTTGGCATTTATCTCTCCAATGAGAATGTGGTTCCTTTCTCTAAGAATGATATGTATGTACCTACAACCCTCAAACACATGCAAATTGCTAAAGTTGAGGGTGTATGGAAAACATTTCATAGAGGCACCACTTCATCGGTTGGTGTTTCCATTTCTCTGTTTCATCTATTGCTACTCCTACTTCTCCATATCATAGTATTCCTCCTCCAGTTTCTCATAGTATTCCATCAGTCCTTATTAATAATGATTCACCAATGGTTCCTTTTGTTCCATCCAATGTTCTTGCATCTTCTGTAAGTATTCCTACTTGTTCTCCTGTTACTTAAGTTCCATCTTACTCAGCTGCACTTATTTCAGTTCATCAAACTGAAGTAGTTTCTTTGCTTCATTCTATCTCATCTTCTTTGAAACCATCGAAGAAAGAGTGTGTTTAGACTTATTTGACCTAAACATCACTGTCACCAACCACATCAAACAAGTGGATGTCATGGAAGAAACAACTCGCAGTCTTAAGAAGGATGTTCAACATGCTATGGACTGTGGACGAGACCTGAGAAAAACCATGGAATCCAGCATTTAGTCCGTTGTCACATCTAATAAAGCAATCCTCCAACTAATCCGAGGAGAATTCGACTAAACCGTTGTGACAGCTGTAAAAGCCAACAATCAAAAGTTAGAAGAAACTCTTATCTACATGAAAGAGGTTATGGCTAATCAGCACAAGCCCCCAGAGTCAAAGGAAGAAAAAGCTACTACATCCAATCCCAAGGAGACAAGAAGAAAAGACCCTTCGAAAGAAACGTGCAGAAGCAGAACTCCTTGATGCCTATTTTAAAGCCTCTGTAGCCGCTAAAACTAGAGAAGAAAGATCACGATATGCAAAGGAAATAGGTTAAGCTAACAAAGAAAAGACTGCGAAGAAAAAGAAATGGAAGAAATTCATGGATGGGTTGTGATTTTTTTTTCTTGGATTTTTTTTATTTTTGCTCTGATGTAAAGTTTTAACATTATGGATGGATGGTTGTTTATTGTTTTTTATGGATTTTTTTTTTGATATATGACTGAATAAATGTTTATGTTGATACATTGATATTCTCTTTTGCTCTGATAATGTCTTCTATTTCTTACGTTTTTGCTATGACAAAGGGAGAGAAGTAAAGAAATTAAATTGATTTGATTTGAAGTAGTGATTAAATTGATCTGATACTTTGATTAAAATGTCTTGATCTCAATGAAATAAATATTAATTAATTAATTAACAAAGGGGAGTAACAAATGGAAAAATAATGCTTGACACATTGTGAATTCAAATTATGCTCTGATCATATTTTGTTATTAATTCTACTTTTATAGTGATATGATCATACTGTTTTGTGCTCCATTCATATATTGATTTTAATGCTTTGATACTACCTTATCACACCTTGTTTTCAATCCAATTTATATACTTAGGGGGAGTTTCTTACTTTTCACTATTCTTTTATTTTCTAAACAAATCAATAGTTATCATAATAAAAAATGGGGGGATTGTTAGCCCAATTGTTGTTTAATCAAGCTCCAATTTTGATTTTGAAAATAACAACATATTGATTTGATGATTACTAATATTTGATTGTGCATAAGTAAGAACTTTTAGGATTGGTGGCCTAAAAATCAATTAAATTTTTTTAAGCGTTCGAAGTTCAAGCATACTAATTTTAGACCCTACCCAGAACAATGAAGAATTTGAAGCATTAGAAGAAAGTGTCAACACCAACAATAATTGAGTCGATACAAATGTGATTCTTGTGCATTTTGAAACATTTGAGTTGACACCAGTGAAGAATGTGTCGACACAAAGTAAAGGATAAAAGGCCCCTTGATCCATACGAGTCGACACCAATGATTTTCGAGTCGACACAAGCTCCATTGTGGATCCTAAAGCTAAGCAGAGTCGACACCAAAGACATATAGGTCAACCCCAAAGTGCCTATGGTTTGGGATTCGTGAAGCTTAAGGATGAGTCGACACCAATATATCATCAAGTTGACATAAAAGCACATTACAGGTTTTTGGATCTTAGATGTGTCGACACCAATAACACTGAGTCGACATCAAGACATTGCTATTCTAGGATTTTTGAAGTTTATACTTGAGTCAACAAATATGAACATTGAGTCTACATAATGGACTTCTATCGGGATTACCAGATCTAATGAGTCGACACCAACGTTAAACATGTCGACACAAAATTCTTTGCATATTCGGATAGATCTATTGAGTCGATACCAAGGTATTATGAGTCGACACCAAACATTTACCATTTTGGGAAAAGTCTACACGAGTCGACACTAAAGTAATATGAGTCGACACCTTTAATAGACAAATCTCATTGTGTTGACACCAGCGAAGAATGTACCGACACAACTACCATTCCAGATCTATTGTGTCAACAGCAAGGAAGTTTATGTCGACACTGGTGCAGAAATTTCAAATTTCCCAATGCCCTCAATGTCTATTTTCTCTGCATTTAATACACCATTAATGCCCCCAATGGCTATATTCTTCAACGTCTATATAAGGATTAAAGTTTGAAGATTCAAACCTGTGGAGACCATTATTATCACTATTTTATTGTTGAAAACAAGAGCACATCGTTCACTCACATTTACGCCTCGTTATTTCTCCACATCCTATAATCTCTTCTATTTCATTTTATTGAATATTTTTTTGAGTGTTAGTGAAAATTTATTGTAGTGAGATTTCATTTGTATATCTTCTCATTAAAGGAGAAAAACACATACTATAACCTTTGTAAAAGCCTCTATTACTCTTCTCCTTATAACAAGAATAGGCTACGTTTGTCCTGTAACAAATACTGAAGGTTTTGCTTCACCTATAAGTAAGTCGTGTACTTTGGTTTCGATTCACCCTTTCAAAAATCAAACCTTGTGTATTCGAAATTTCCAAGCTACTTGGGCAGTGGACGTAGGTCAAGTAGACCGAACCACTATAAATCTGGTTATATCATTCTTCCCTAAACTTTTTATTTTCAGCGCTTTATTGTCACTACTGTTATTTTATTCCACACATAAAAGAGTTTTCAAAAACTTTTTAAAATTACCTAACAACCTAGGTGGTGATGGTGGTGGTCGGAACAGATGAAATGTCAAAGTGTGCATAAAAAGACTTAACCAGGGTGAGATAGTGAGGTTCACGGATTTGAAGAAATCTATCCCACCCAAGACTCGAAAAGAGATCCTTCAATTCATTTCAAGGTAATCAATGAATTGAAAGTCTACACTTCGTTCAGGAATAAATTATCGATTATCAAAGTATGTGAATTAAAGCTGATGAATTTTAAGGGTTTTGAAGGAGATTACCTCGGTCATTGCTACTAGTACGGTTTCCGCCGTCATTGCTATCACATTCTTCTTCTTCTTCGAGGGTTTAGGGTTTGAGGAACCCTTGTTGATTGGATGTTTAGATCCTTTACCGAGCCATGTTGATGGATATGAGTGAGATTGAAGATTGAAGGTAGAGGAAACAAATGGGTCGACATGGATTTCAAAAAGAAAGACTCGAAATGTGAACAGTTTAGAGAGAGAAAGAGATGGAAAGGTGTGACTGTTTAGAACCAATGCCTTTATATATAGGCATAACAATTTGTGTTGACACAAATTGCATTTGGTGTCGACACTATTTGTACCGAGTGAGGGGTGTCGAAACATAGAGTTGGTATCGACTCATTTTTCATATGAGTCGACACATTCAACTATTTGGGTCAACAATATTAATGTTGGCGTTGACACAAATTTACCAAGGGTCGGGGAATCGAAATAGTGTCGACACTGAATTAAAAGGGGTCAACACTTGCCACATCTATGTAGTTTTGTGTCAACATATCACAATTGTGTCGACACTTTTACAAGTGGTGTCGGTACATCTTCACATAGCAAGAAAGAACATTAAAGGATTGAAATGCAATGAAAAGATATGATTAGTTTGGCATTTTGATCATGAATTGGGAACACTTAACATACCAAGTTCTCTTCAAATATAGCATATTCTTTTTTTCATTTCGAGGTTTTGTGAAAATGTGGACTAATTGGTAATTAGTGCCTATAAATTCAAGCTCAATATTACCCTTTTGCACATGATCTCGTATAAAATGACGTCTAATTTCTATGTTCTTGGTTCTTAAGTGTTGTATAGGGTTCATGGATATATTTATTGCACTAGTGTTATCACATTAAATAGGAATATGATCTAATTGAAAACTATAATCTTCTAGTTCTTGTTTCATCTAAAGAACTTGCGCACAATAGGTTTTAGCTGCTATATACTCAGCCTCGACTGTAAACAAGGCTACTGAGTTCTGCTTCTTGCTAAACGAAGAGATTAAGAAGTCTCCTATGAATTGATAAGTTCTACTTGTACTTTTCCTATCTACCTTACATTTGGCAAAATCAGCATTCGAATAGCATAATAATTCAAAGGCTATTGATCTTGGATAAAATAATCATAGGTTTTGTGTACTTATGAGGTATCTAAGGACGTCCTTAATCGTTGCCATATGTAATTCTTTAGGATTTGATTGAAATCTAGCACACATGCAAACACTAAACGAGATATCTGGTCAACTACCAGTAAGGCAAAGTAAAAAACCGATCATACCTTTATAACGCTTTTCATCCACTACTAGACCATCTTCATCTTTGTCAAGCTTTGTTGTAGGACACATTGGAGTTCTCATTCGTTTTACCTTTAGCATGTCAAAATTCTTCCATATGTCCCTCGTGTATTTAGCTTGATTGATGTAAATTCCTTCTTGATTTTGTTTGATTCGAAGTCCAAGGAAATAATTGAGCTTTATGCTCATCTCAAATTCTCTCTGCATACACTTATTGAAGTCTTTGAAAAGAGATTCATTAGTTGCACCAAGAATTTTAACATCTACATAAATTTGTACAACTAGCATATCATTTTCTTGAGATTTGATGAAAAGGGCGGTTGATGGATGTGGTCCCATTCAAGTTTATACCAAGATTTAACACTAACTAGTATATAGTGTTAAGTCAGCATCGTTCCCACGAGAAATATTAGCAAAAGGAAATATTTTCCAATTATTAAATAACAAAAATATTTTAATTTAATTCAACTAATAAATCTTGGAGTTTTATAGATGAAAAGAATATTTTAAATAAAAGTAACTTTAACTAAACTAAGCTAAGCTAACAAAAAATAAAAAGATAAGTTTAAGTTGAGAAAGAATCTACCTCAGGTATTAGAATCCACATTTGTTTAGTATTCTAGTTTCAATTAATTACTTATTATATTCAACCTTTATTGGATTTAAATCCTACTGTGACATAATCAGTATGGATTTCAATAAAAATAGATTTACATACAAAAAAGGCATATTCTATCTAAGACAATGGCATGGACTATTCGGATTATAATCTAGATCGTCAAAAGAATAAAATATCTGATGTCTACAATTAAAATCATGAATATTAAATAAGGCATACCCTATCCAACATTATGGCATGGATCGTATGGAGTACGGCTAGTCTAATCCATGGCATAGCATATATTATATTTAGTCTTCGAATAACAATTAAAGCACAGTCACGCAACACACATTTAATTCAATCACAGAAAGATTAAATAGAATATTAATTATATTAGATGAAGAATATTTTCCAACGATCAAACATGTCGTGGAATATAATAGTTGCATAACGAATTCAAATAAAAAGGCTAAAATAAAATAATAAAATTAATCTTGTCCTAAAATTCCAAACTCGGGCTTCATCAGAACCCAAGGCAGAATAAGGACCTTAGCCACGCATGGTCGGGGTAGAAACTATCTTTGAGTTAGTGTCGGCTATCATCGGCAGCTCCTCGTCGAGGTTCGGACCTTCTAGTACTGGTTCGAAGAGGTCAAAAGTGTAATTTTAGTAGAAGAAAGCATTTTGAGTCAAAGGCCAGAAATGAGGGGGTGTCGGGGTATATTTATAGATTTCAAAAAGTTGGAGTCCTTCTCGGATTTGGAGTTGATGGCCGATAGAGTCCAGATGGAAATGGCCGAAAGCGTCCTGACGGTAATGTTTATGTTTCTGGTCCTGGGGATTTTCTTCATTTTTGGTCTTGTGTTGTTTGTTTGCTTGTCTTGTGGCCGTTTTGGTGTAGTTTTGTAGTTTCTCTCCAAAACCTGTCTATACATAAAAATACTACAAAATACAATATTAAATAACATCTCGAGGCTAGTCTAGTGTAAATAACAGGATTAAATCATCACTTTTGAGTGCTAATCAAACCCCCCAACTTACACTTTGCTAGTCCTCGAGCAAAGATAGGAATACACAATAATATAATAGTAACTGAAACATTAACCGAAACATAAACATGAACTATTACTAATAGACTAATCCCAACAGGTTTTCACATGTATTTTAAAAATTTTAAAGATAAAATTGTAAATGTTCATACCTCTGACTTTTAAACAGAACTATTTTTAAGATGTAAAATATTCATGATAATTTCTCAACCTTGCACCTGGTGTGTGTGTGTGTGTGAACCCAATTAATTATTAATACGCATACCTCTAAATCAATCAAGCTTACATGGCTAAAGTAACCAGATCTCGAGTTCAAATCTGAACAGTTGTTCACTTGGAATAAGTCTCTCTAAAACATGCTATAATGTATATCTCTCAAGGCATGTTGTTAGCCTAAAGGTCTATTAATCAAGCTCTATTTTGGTTTTGATCATAACAACAAATTGATTTGTTTGTTGCTAATATTTTCCTGTGTTTGAGAAAATATTTTTTCCAGGACTAATCCATATATATTTTAGTCCTAGTATAGCAAAAATTCAAAACAAGACATTAAGGATGAAAGAAAATCAAGTTGAAATGGAAAGCTAAAGAAAAAGGAGAAATGAAGAAAAGGTTCGAACCCCAGCACTTTAAAGTTCATCACATTCAAAAGTGTCGACAATTTCAAGAAAAGTGTCGAACCTTAGCCATCCGCATACTGCTTCATGTTCAAGAGAAAAGTGTCGAACCCTTCAGAGAGAAGTGTCGACAGAAATGTGGAAGTTCAGCCAAAGTTCGACACTAAGGTCAAAAAGTTCGACACAAAGATGTTGTACCTTTACTCTCTCCTCACGCATCAATAAGGTTTGACACAAACACAAAAAGGTTCGAACTTTTTAAAAAAAGTGTCGACACCCTAGAAGAAAAGTTCGACACATTATCCTGCGTAGTCAAACAAAAGTTCGACCCAAATTCAAAAGGTTCGACACAAACTATGAAAAGTTTGACACCTTCAGAAAAGGTTCGACACATTCAATTAAATCATTTCCAGATCTGTTTCGTAACGACTATATTTTGACTTCCATCTTTTCCTTTTTTGTCTCTAACCGCTATATCTTTGGAGTGGCTATTTAAGGATCTCTCATACTTCATTATGGGGTTGGTGCAACAAGGACAAAACATTTTATACATCTCATTTACTCTCACAACAACTGGATCACCTGTTTTAGCTCAGCTTTAAATTCTTATCATTGAGCTTTCATGTATGGTTCTCTATACCAGTGTACTCTTCTCTTCATACTTATCCATTGTAAAATTTATTGAGAGAGAGAGAGAGAGAGAGAGAGAGAGAGTTTATCATTTGTAGTGAGGTTTTGATTGTAAATCAACTCAACAAGGAGTCCACTGCTTTCAAGCTTCCAAGTGAAGTTCATCCAGCCTTAAAGGAGTGCCCGCAAACATCCGTGTCCCGGCTTTGAAGACTTGAGTCCGCAATCATCTTCGTCCGGTTTTGAGGAGAGAGCCCGTAATCATCCTTGCCATGGTCCGGAAGCGAGCCCGTAAAGCTCCTAGGTTTGGAGGTGCCCCTGCAAAGCCTCTAGGTCGAAGGATAGCCTGTAAATCTTCTGTACAAGGTTTGGAGTGCACCCGTAAGCACTTCCCCATAGTGG
>JAULLD010426653.1:0-10613 GCA_035668095.1 Sarracenia minor
ACAAATCAAAGTGTTGTTATAATCAAAACCAAATTAAGGCTTTATTGAAGGAGCTTTTAGGCTAACAAAAGGGTTGAGAGAGCTTGAAGAGATAGAGAGGGTTTGAGAGAATGTGGTGCAGAATGAGGGAATGGGGGGTATAAATGGGTTTTAGGTAAGGAAGAGGCCAAGGGGAGCAAAGAATTTTGAGAAAGGCTGACTTCGTGCGGATGAGATTGACCACCGTTCGAACAATTTTGATCCAGAGAATCATAATCTGGACATGTAACATCCTGACTTTAAACCAATATCCAATCAATATAAATCACTTCAATCTTAACAATTATGCCATGTAGGTCTAACTCCAAAATAAACTAACTCTGGAATTTTTTTTTTTGAAATTTTGGCAGAGTTTTCCTTGTTTTGGCACTATCCCAAAATTTCAAAACCTATAAACAACTGAACAACAATCCAATAGCAATAAAAGCCCATCAAAGGCATCCAACCATCATAGTATAAGCCCATCCAAGGCATCTAGCAACTACAACATAAGCCCATCCAAGACAGAATAGAACTAAAGCAGATAACTACTAACGTGTTAACCATTCTTGAAAAACCTGAAGCTGCAACCATCACCAACTGGATATAAACTAGACTAAAACAAACACAAATATAAATGTGTCCTTATGGCCTTACAACCCAATATTTAAAACATAAACAAACAAAGCTGAACTATACAACCGATAGATCAAATTCAAGTACAATACATGGGAGAATACAGAAAAGAAATAAACAGCACATCTTCCAGCTTGTTTATCCATCCATGCATGAACCTGAAAAATGTGGTTACAATAGCATGAGCTATTTCTCATGTAGGAAATACCCTAATAGATTAATAAAAAGTTCAACATGTGAGTTGAGCATGTGAATACCCCAACACTAGTAAAAGAAGGAACCTTGTTCCATGTTTTGTAGAAAACCGTATTCACATGACTCTAGTTTTGAAAACATTTGTAGAAAAGTTGTTCCATTTCCATTCTTTCCAGTTTTCACTTCAAACTATTTTTCCACATTTTTAGTTTTCTCAAAACCTTTTAAGAATTATACCAATACATATATACATATATCGATACGTCCACCTGTACTCGACAACAGAAATATCGAAGTGAGTACCCACATACATATCCATATCCAATGCACAACTTTACAAAACCCAAAGGTCTAAAGGCTTGCTTGACTCGTCAACAAAGTGATGCAACTATTTTACAAACCTGAATGTTTGAGGGCAAGGCTGGCCTGTCCACAAAGCAATGCAACTATTTTACAACCCGAAGGTTGAGGGCAAGGCCGGCCTGTCAATAAAGCAATGCAACTATTTTACAACCCGAAGGTTAAGGGAAAGGTCGACCCCGTCAATAAAGCAATGCAACTATTTTATAGCCCAAAGGTTGAGGGCAAGGCCGGCCCATCAATAAAGCAATGTAACTATTTTACAACCTAAAGGTTGAGGGCAAGGCCAACCCGTCAACAATCCAATGCAACACTTTTACAAACCCAGAAGTTTGAAGGTATGGACGACCTTTATCATAATCCCATAGAAAATTCAAGATCTCCTCACCAACATTTAATAATCTCATCAATCAAGAATAAGATTGAATTAGCTTACGGATCCACAATCATCGGAATATAATACACTCACCCATGTGGAGTCTCAAATCAAGTCAAGAAATCATTCAAAGTAGAGATGGCATCAATCTACAAGTTAGCTTGAACAGCCACAATTACCTCAACGGTACTAACCAAATGTGTATCAGCACAAGATATCAACAATTAAGATATCACAACCAATGTCAAGTCAATAACAATGATAACAATAGAAAAGATGTTATCAATCAACAACAACGGTATCAACAGTATGGATATCGTAAATCAACTCGCAAGATACACCTCATACAATTATCGTGAACGATGACTGACAAAGGCTACACCTCATCTAGCCAATAATGCATTGTCACGACAACCACATATCTTTATTCACATCACACAACAACTACACGTTACCCCACGTAGCAACTACATGTTACCCTTTTGTTTCTCTATCAAAAAACGGCATAGCTGTTCAGGGAAATCCATAAAGTCTCTAGGATTCATCAGGGACGTCGTATTCAGGTGCCGAGACGTGGTATTGATACAAGAACACGTGGAAGGGATAATTTTGTGATCATTTTTCACATTTGAGGTATTTTTTTGATTTTATTTGGTTAGTACTTTGAAATGTGTTGCAATTTTATAATGATAACATGAGAATCCGAAAAATTGCATGATTTTGATGATATTTCTCAAGTAATGATCATGATTATGTAACCATTGTTGGGATTATGTTAATTAGCCTATAAGATTCGTAATCTGTCGATGATCATGCTACTAAACCCTAGGTAATTAAATATAAGTGTGCATGTTACTTAATTCCAAGGATAGTTCATAGGTTAAGCTATAACCAAATATACGCTATACGATAAATTCAGTAGGTCGAAGGAACCTATGTAATTTAAGGTTGATAAACATGTAAACCATAATGGGTTTGAGTTATTGGAACACAAAATTCCAACTCGTTATTATATCTAAGTAAACTTTTAGAAAACATGGTGATCTGGATATGTGTTCTTGATCCTAAATTTAATGATATGATACAAGGTTAGCTTAACGTATGAGAAAAGTGGATTTTTCATATTAAATAAAGAAGAAGAATGGAATTTTTATGGAATCCTTTAAGAATCTTCAAAAGATGAAAAGATGGTTGAATTTGGGATTTTATTAGAAAATGGGTTGAATTGTTGGAAATTAATAATGAACATGTTTTTATGAGAGGAACCCAATTTGTGGGATCAGACTCACGTTATATTAGTATGGTAAAAGATGGAAAATTGGGATTTGCGTTTTGGACCGTAGATTTTTATCAGAGGAACACGTGTTTAGGGTTGGATTCATGGTAAGGTGATAAGGTAAAAATTAATGGCTGAAAATAGTGAACTAAATTAATGTGTTAAGTTTGGCTCAACTAGTTCCTGGATAAAAGACTGAAAATGTCATGCGATCTAGAGTGTCAGATCCCTTCGGGTTGTAATCCGTAAACTGGCAAGGTGAGACTCTCCTCGACGTTGTCGATGGAAAATCAAGAAAGTCAGGTCATAGTGGGTTGTAGAGCGATTATTTATCCAATGGACTTAATAAGTCGGTTGAGTAAACGGACGATATAAAGTCATCCGATGGTGGTTCATTATGAAACATTTAACTAATGAAAGTAAATAAGACTTCTTGAATTAACTAATAAGCAGATGGAAATAATGAGTTGAAAAAAGGATATGAACCGGAGAGTTAAAATCGAGTGTTGTCTATGAACATGAAAAGATAAAGTAAATTGATTAAGTGATTAAGTGTTGAGTATGATGAAAACAAGATCAAGATAAAGAATCAGAAAAAACAAGAATGCATCAATGAATTTCATTAATAGAGGTTCTAGAGTCTCTCTCTACAACAGTATATTACACACACATATGTACTGAATTAATCTCACATTACACAAAAGGATTTTTGTTTTTCAACACAGCTGGCAACCAAACTGACTTCTCTTAAGTCTTGCTTGGTTGTCTTTCACCCCCCGTCAAGCGAAGAGTGGGAGAAGCCCGCAACATGAGCTTGTCCTTGAGATAATGAAACCGAGAAACTGAAAGTGGTTTTGTAAAAATATCAACAACATGTTCAGTGGTAGAAATATGTTGGAGAACAAGTTGTTTAGACAGTACCTTATTCTGAACATAATGATAATCGACATCGATATGTTTAGTCTGAACATGGAAAACAGGGTTGGTAGCTAAAGAGAGAGTTGAATTATTATCACACCAAATAAGTGGAACATCAGATTGGACATACAGATCATAAAGATGTATTTTGAGCCAAGAAATTTCAGCAGCAGTTTGGGCGAGGGCCCTATATTCGGCTTCAGCCGAACTCCGAGATACAACAGACTGCTTTTTAGCAGACCAAGAGACCAAATTCAAACCCAAATAAACACAAAACCTAGTTATAGACTTCCTATCACTGCCATCACCAGCCCAATCGGAATCGGAGTGTGTAGATAAATTCAAGGAACCAGGGGTAAATGTTAGACTATGATGGATTGTACCTTGCACATATCTCAATATGCGTTTGACTACTTTAAAATGGGCATTCTTAGGTGATTGCATATGTTGCCACGTGATATTAACACTTAAGGAAAGATTAGCATGGGTAATGCTTAAGTACTGGAGACCACCAACAATACTATGGTAAAAGGAAGGCTGTAGAAAGGGCAAATTATCCAAAGAAGACACACTAGATTTGGTAGATTGAGGAAAAGAAGCTGGTTTACAGTTTGCAAGGCCCGCCTTATGAATCAAATCAGTGACATACTTTTGTTGAATAAGAAGAAAACCTTGTGGAATATGATGAACCAAAATACCTAGAAAATAATTGATATCACCGAGTTCTTTCATGGAAAAAGCTGAATGTATTTGTTCAAGAAGAGTAGTGAGGTGATTCAAACTATTGCCAGTAATTAAAATGTCATCCACATACACAACAAGGATAGTAATAACAGTGGAAGTCTTGTAAAGAAACAAGCTAGAGTCATTTTGACTGTTAATAAATCCATGTTGAAGTAAAAAACTGAAGAAAAAAAATGGAGTACCAAGCACAGGGTGCTTATTGAAAGCCATAAATTTGCTTTTGTAGTTTACAGACATGAGAGGGAAAATGAGAATCAACGAAGGATGGAGGTTGTGACATATACACTTCATCATCCAAAAGACCATGAAAAAAAGCATTAGAAATGTCTAATTACTTGATATGCTAGTTAAAATGAAGAGTAGGAGACAAAATGATACGAATAGTGGGCTGTTTAGTCACAGGGATGAAGGTATCATGAAAATCAACACCATACTTTTGAAAGTAGCCTTTGGCCACTAGACAAGCTTTGTACCTAGCAATCGACCCATCTGAATTTTTTTTTTAAGTTTGAACACTCATTTACAGTCAATCACATTTTTATGAGAGGGTGGAGGTACTAATGTCCAGGTCTTTTGATGTAAAAGAGCGAAAAACTCTTCATTCATGACAACAGTCCAATATGTATTAGTCAAAGCATCCTTGTGAGACTTAGGCTCACAGAAATCAAGAGACTGAGTTGATAAACCAGTCTTGGCAGAAGTAAGAGCTAAAGAAAACATTCTAGATTTTGACTGAGTTAACATGTGATGAAAATTGGTGATGGGTGGGGGATTAGGAACAACAGCTCTAGTGGAAACGGGAGAAGATATAGTCAAAGGAGATGAAGGAAGTCTGGTTGTAGGAAAAAGGAAATGGGGAGCAGAATAATGGATAAACACAGGAGTGGAAGGAAGAGGAGACGAGGAACACTTAGAAGTAGAAGAATTAGTGGAGGAAATTGATGGAGAAACGGATGCAGGAATGTTTGCAGAAAATGATGCAGGGGTAGAACATGAAGATGAAGGCCAAGAAAAATTATGGAAATCAATTAAAGGAGTGGAAGTAGAAATTTGGGAAGAAGGGGAAGATACCGAAAAAGGAAAAATAGTTTCATTGAATAAAACATGTCTAGACAAATAAACATGCCCAGTCAAAGGATCTAAGCAGCGGTAACCATTAGCAAGAGAATGATAACCAATAAAAACACATGGTTTGGACCTGGGAAAAAGTTTATGAGAAGCATAAGGTTTAAGCTAAGGAAAACACTAACACCAAAAAAACCTTGAGCATAGTATAATCGGGTAAAGAATGAAACAACACTTCAAAATGAGATTTGTTGTTGAGTTTAGAAGATGGCATGCAATTGATCAGAAAAATGACAGTAGCTGTTGCCTCAACCCAAAATTTAAGAGGCATGCAAGATTGATGTAACAACGTAATGGTTATTTCAACAATATGACGATGTTTATACTCAGCCACACCATTTTATGGAGGCGTATACGAATAGCTATACTGATGTAAAATACATTTAGAAGCCAAAAAGGATTTCATGTTATTGTTAAGAAATTTAGTTACATAATCTGTTCAGAAAGTTTGAACCGAAGTATGAAACTAATTTTCAAAATAGGCAACAAATTTAGTAAATTTGGAATATACCTCAGATTTATAGCTAAGAGTAAATATCCAAGAAAATCTACTAAAATCATCCACAAAAAGAAGGTAATACTTGAAACACAAATTGCCAACATTAAAAGGTCCCTAGAGATTACTATGAATTAGTGACCCTGGTTTATTTGCTACAGAAAGAGAATGAGTAAAAGGTAATCTATGGCTCTTGGCCACTGAACAATGTACACATGAAACATTTTGTGAAAAAGTGACATATAAAACCTTAGCAAGATTCTGCATCTTTGTAAAGGATGAATGACCAAGACGAGAATGCCAAACAGACTGTGATGGGCAAGAGGCAGCAGGGAAAGCATGAATGTCAGAAGACCTGACAATAGTATTGGAGAAAGGAGAGTGCATCTGGTACATGCCTTGATCATTGAATCCTTTGTGCAGGATTCTCTTCGTGGCCTTGTCCTGAATAAGAAAGACACCAACATCAAGGATAAGAAGGCAATTGTTGTCTTCAATAAATTTTGGACTAATAAAAGATTGAAAGAAATATTTAGAACATGAAGAATTTTATTAAGAGAAGATGAAGTAGAGGGAGTAGAAAGAATACCTTTACTAGTATTATTAATTGGAAGTAAAGACCCATCACCCATTTTAACTCGATCAGAACTAAAATATGGTTGATGAATTTGTAAACTATTGAGATCATTAGTGATATGATATGTTACGGCCGAATCCAGATACCAATTCTGATTAAAATTAGGTATAGAGGTTGCATTCTAGGCTTTAGGTTGAGTCAATGAATTTGAATTTTGACGAGGAGACTGAAAACTACCATTCATTCTATACCAACAATCCACAGCCGAATGATACAGTTTTCCACAAATTTGGCATATAACTCGTTGTGATGGCCTAGTTTGAAAAAAAACATTTGTAGAGGTTTAATGTTGCCTTTATCCTCCCCTTCTTGAGGTTCTTTGACCTTGTCTTCCTTGACCCCTGTAAAAGGACCTCCATCTAGAGTATATGAATCATCTAGTTGAGAAGTGATTATTAGTGGTCGAGGTTGCAAAAGCTAAACTCAAGTCACTTGGTGAGGATTGCAAACCTACTTTTTCTATATGCACATCCTCATAATAGAGTAGTGAAGATAACTCTTCCATGGACATAGAACCCGATATAGCTGTAATAAAGGTCTTAAATGCACTTTATTCCTCTGGTAAACCATTAAGGACAATGAGGATAAGATCCTCATTCTCGATAGGAAATGAGGCTTGTGCAAGCATATCAATCATTTGTTTACTCTCAGCAGATACTGATCCATACATTTGTTTTTCTTGGATAAAGTATTAAGCATATTTCTCAACTGTTGGATATGTGACCAAGAAAGAGAAGTAAATTTCATGTGCAAAAGTGACCATATCTTATGATAGTGTTTGCAAGATAGAATGGTGGTATAAACCGTTGGTGTTAAAGTGGCTGTAATACAGCTAAGTAGATGAGAATTAATTTTGTTCCACAGAATATCCTCAAGATTATCAAGTTTTTTACCTAACTCATCATGGACCTTGAACGGTGGATAACATATCGAACCGTCAACATAGCAAACCTATAGCATGAAGAATATTTTGGATCTAGCTTTTTCACACAATGAAATTAGTAGAATCTAATTTCACAGTCACAAACTAATTGAGATTCGTTATCAGAAGATTAAGGCTCAAAGGAAAAGACGAAGACGAAGATCCAATCGGTGTTGCCATGTGAACTCATAAGAACTAGGGATCACAGATTCAACACTCATACTAGATGTATCACAGAAATATGATGTAGATCTAAAAGAATCATCATAGTTGAGTAGATCTATCACCAATCGTTCAAACCAATACTCAATCGATAAACTCAGTTGACGAAGGTAAGAACTCAAAAATTAGGGCTAGTCGAATCAAAAACTCATTTGATTTATCACCGAAATACAGTAAACATTTAAAAAAATACCATAATTGAATAAATCGGTAAGAATACAGACTCAATCGATGAACCACATAAACTCACAAGAGTTAGGGCACAACGAGTAGACGCTCAGGAAAAAAATCATCATAGCTTTACAAAAGAAAGAATCGAAGATCGAAGTTTGAAAATCAATGATCGAAACTCTGAGGAGCAATTTCTGCTCTGATACCATAATGAAGATAGTGAATCAAACAAAGAAAACCTAGAACAGTAAACCAGGAAGGCTCTAGAAAAAAAAAAACTACATTTCTCATTACTCAACTCTCAATACACACTAAATCATTTTTAACAGAATATCAAATAAATACATCGTCAGTCAATTTATAGTTGTATTACACTTACTTATGCCAATAGTCAATCACGCCCTTTCCATCATCGACTTACTTAAACTTTGGTAAAGTATTGTTTGGATGTCTATCAGGTACCAACTTAATATACATGAGGTACCAACTTATATTATTTTAAAGAATGACCATACATTTGTGAAAATAGCTACGAGCTGATAAAACTAACCTAGTGTTAACCTAAAGGTCTTTCAATAAAGCTTTGTTTTTGTTTTGATCATAACAACACATTGATTTGTTGATTGCTAATATTTTCTTGGATGTGACAAAGCCTTTTTCAGGAGTTAGTCATAGCAAAAAGTCAACCTTAAAGAGTTTTGGGATTGAATGTGATGTTAAAAGGGGCATCATCTTTTCATTGCTTAATGTACAAGAAGGAGAAGAAGAAATTAGAAGGATTGAAGATTGAAGAGAAAAGTTCTTGAAGATAAAGGAAGTCACGATGCGCATTACCATGCAAAATCTCTTTGACGACAAACTTATCATATGTCGCAGAAGTTGATAGGACAAAGGTTTTTAAAGGATTTATTTTTTAATTTGTTTTAGGAATTATGTACATTCACTTTTATTCATTGGATATGTATCTTGAAGCTCATAGGATTCCTAAAAAAAAACATTAATATATTTTTTCAAAAAGCTAAAGTGTTAAAAGTCTTTTTGAAAAACTATTTTTATGGGTTTTTAAAGAAACCAGTTGACTAATGTTTCTTTTAGTCGACTCAAGTGGTATGTCAAATAAAGATTGGTTTTTTTAAACCATTCAGTCGATCGAACCATATGTCCAGTCGACTGAAGCTTTGGTTCTGTCGACTAAGTTGTTCATTCAGTCGACTGAATAGGCTAAAATTTATATTTTTCAGCACAACAACTAGTTTGGCATTTTCATACATAGCCCAACGGCTAGTTGAGAATTGAGGCCTATAAATAGAGCCCTTGAACTCTGGTTTTATAGATTCCAATCCTCTCAATTCTTCTCTCTATTACTTATTCATTGTGTTTTAAATTAACTAGTTTTTCAATCAAATTTATGAGACAGAAAGATCATTTAGATATCTCTTTTGAGCTTCATTTTCATATTCTTTGTGATGTGAATTAGAGCTTTCATTGTTGTACTCATTAGCTATTTTTAGAGCTTTCATTGTACATCTTTTTCCATATCATTGTACTTGAGAAGGTGCTTCTCAAAAAGTTTGCAATCCGACGTTGAAGGATTCGTGTACTTGAGAAAGGTTGATTCTCAAGGAGAGGCTACTCTGCCTAGAATAAGGAGAGAGGCTACTCCGCCTAGACTAAGGAAAGCGGCTACTCAGCCTAGACTAAAGAGAGATAGTGGAAATCCTCGTAGCGGTGTGCTTGAGGCAAGGACGTAGGTCGTTGCGCCGAACCTTGTAAATCTTGGAGTTATCTCTCTCACCTTTCTCCTTACTTGCTTTACTTACTTATTGCACCTCACAACTTTTATGAGAATACTTGAATTGAATTAAATATTTTTTCAAAATCCAATTCACCCCATCCCCTCTTGGGATCACACACTTACTATCACCTAGTTGGGGTGAATAGGTTAGAAGTCGATAAATTAAAAATTAATTTTAATTATTAATTTTCTAACCTAACATGACATTAGGTTAAGGTTAGTAAAATTAATATCGACATAAAGCTATAAGAACTAAAACACTAACAACCACAGCATACACATAAGATAGACATACTGGGGAAACTCCCCGAGATAAAAACCACGGCACTGACACACGGTAGAAACTATGCACTATAAGGCAAAAGATTTACAAGATAGACAGACTAGGAATTAGACCCGTTATACCAGATGATGACACCTATCTTCTAACTTGAAAGCTTCTAGAGCCCCTTCTTGACTCCAAAGTCGCCCAGCTCCCCCTCTAATGTTTTATGAGTACTCAATCTAACTACAAACGGAGCTCATGTGTAGCATGTCGTCCACGAGAACTAGTTCTGATCTCCCTATCAATGAGAGCTCTAAGTTTCCTCGGCCAAGTGTGTGCATATGAGCACAGTGCAGTGGATGTGGTGGGAATGATGGAATAATAAAGGTAATCAAGATGCATACTAAAAACTAACATGAACGGAAGTATAGCTATCTACGGTTATATTTCAGTGTGG
>JAULLD010426760.1:0-10611 GCA_035668095.1 Sarracenia minor
AAAGACAACTACAAACATTCAATTTGTACTAAATAAAGATTAAATATGTGTATTAATGAGTTTTAGATCATTTGCTAACGCTTGAAAAAAATTCACGTGCGCGGTTGCCGATTCCCGTTACAGGTAGACCGATACGTCCGATATCCGTTACCCGCGACCGCGACCGTTACGCCGGCCGATACCGCGATTTAGAACCTTGGTTGGGAACGAGGGTGGCGTCACAAGAGAAGGGTGGAGATGGGTGGCAAGATTTTTGGGGTGGGCTGAGATGTTTTGGGGTGAGCTGAGAAGCGGTTATGAGTGGTGGTGGAGGTTAGGAGTGGTGGTAGGAAAGTGAGGAGAGAGGCAAAAAGATGGTGACAATTGTGGTGATGGTGGGCAGCATCATTTGAGGAAGGTGGTAGTGGGATTTTAGAGTTTTAAAGCTTAAAGATTATTTTGTAACTTGAGTGAAGGACAAAATTGTAATAAAATAAATTTAATTTTGTGTGCAAAGCAATGTACAGTGTACAATTGACCTTTTGTGGTATGTGCCCTTCCCTGGACCCGCATAAGCGGGAGATTAGTACACCGTGTTGCCCTTATGTAGACTTAATGTGTTGTGTTACTATTTGAACTTACATGTTAGTTGGATTGTGCTGGTTTTCTAAAAATATCATTCATTTAATTATTTGTAATTAAAAAATTAAAATCATGCAAGGCGAAATAATAAAATTATTTTTTAAAATAAACATGGTCAACGAACTGCCAGTATAGAATCCGTAACAACCATAGCGGCACCTTATCGACTCATAACCGTCTTCACACCATATTTACTGCTGTTCAGCTATCATAACGGCCGCTACACCTGGGAGATATAGTTACATCAAAAAAGTGGGTGAAATGGATGTTGGTGACGACCCATGCCATTATGTATTGGTAAGTGGTAACATCCATTTTTAATTGGTCATAAGACAATGGGTCTTGCGACTTGCTCAAGCTTGCTAGAGGTCTAGGAAGTTGTGATCAAATCAAACAAGAGTTGAATGTTATAAATGAAGTTCCAATTTCCAATGAGGGTTGGCAGGGCCAAACTATGTCATGTAATCAGCAGCTGTGTTTGCTAATGATATTTGTTTCGAAGCAAACTGATTGTTGTTTCATAACAGACTCAATAGCTTTACACAGCTAATAGTAGAGATTAATTAACAAACTTCCTTTCGTTTAATGTGACCAAATGAGTAAATATACAATCAATGTTTCAACTTTTACATTTGCTCCATTCAAATAAAACTTTCTGTAAATTGAACTCAAGTGATATGCTATTAACAAAAGTTCTGATACTCTCTGGTGTATTTTCCGGCCAACTTTGTAGTAATTTCACTATATCTGTTGTCAAGCCAACAAAAGCAATTGAATACAATAAATGGTTGCAAGTCAGTGGAATGGTGGGTGGGGGAACTTTGCAATTTAACCACAAGTGACCTGAGAAGAGTTTAATTGATGTACAAAGTAGCATTCTGTGAAACATACTTAAATTTGATCTCCAAACATGGAAGCCGCCCCAAACGTAAAAAATTAGGCATTAACATAATTTATGCCTCTTTTGGTTAGGGAAATTCACAATTTGGAAAGCTCAAACTCTTAAGAACCGCTTTTGGTTTGCTCTAGTATAAAGGGTTCAATTAGTTTTGTGGTAACCCTAAACCTAAACCCCAACCCTAAACCCAAACCCTAAATTCCTTTTTCGATACCGATATCTTTAGTGCCCACTTTCCATTTTTATCGAAGATCACCTCAGTTCTGTTATTGTTGTGGAGGCCTTTGCCAATCAAGTCAAGCAGGGGCATCTCGCCGAGATTGAAATTCTTCAATATTGGCCTAGATGCCGTCGAGTTACCAAAGGGCCCTGCTGCCACTCCTTAGGCAGTTGAGGAAGCAGCACTACCTGCTCCCTTCGATAGAGTAGCTGGCTAGTTGAATGCCTAGAAGATTCTTCATGCTGGCAAGAAGAAAAACCGACTCAAGAAAGTTCTGCCTTTAAATTGTCAAATACATGGTAAAGAAAAGACCAAACAGAGGTGAAAGCGACAGTCAGGACAAGGTTCACAATGTTTCTTGAAAGTAAGGATGAAGATAGATGTTGGATTGAAATGTTAAAGTTTCCTATTTATACATGGTTGAAGTACTGTTTTGTTGGAATAGAGATTAAGAGTTACGACGACCTAAGTGGTCACCACATTATGTGCTGTAACAACTCCTTATTAGATGAGGTGTGGCGTCCTGAAATTCGGAGACATCAAGAACGACAATAATTAAGCAACGTGATAAATATAATGATAATATAGCTAGAAATAAAAGAACTAAGCATCCATAAAAGACTACAAGAATACCATAAGAATGTAAATAAACTTAAATGTAAGTGCGAAGATAATGTAAAACCGTTACAACCCCAAAAGATATACCAAGACTCAAACATAAGAAAGACAGGAAAAGACAGGGGTCGGGTCAACTAGTGAGACTCCTGCTCAGTGGAGGCCATGGGTAATCAGTCTGCTCAACATAGTTACCGACTTCCGGCTCCGGTTTCTCTAAGCTTGTCATTGTAGAAACAACACCAGAGGAAATCAACAATTATACCAAACATTTAAATATAAATAAATAAGCAGTGTAAGTAATGTACAATGGTGAATATGCACGAGTTCATTTAATTACCTAAATCATTCATTAGCTAGGTTATATCTAAGTTTAAGTCACTGGCTGAACTGTCCTATCCCCGATTAACTTCTAATGGCCAAATCTACTAGTCTGGAATCCTCCCTTTAACCATGGGATAACACGTGAACAAACTAAATGTTTGATTCGATTATTTAGATGGTAAGGCATGAGTAGCAATGTTAATCTCGTTGAGTAGGGTGAGTAGCAACGTTAATCTCACCAAACAGAATAGAATAATCTTAAGGTTCATTTCATCATCCTTTTGAGTTAAATGTTCCTCGTACTTCCCATAACCCAAATGATGTAACGTTAAACAAATTTCTAACTCTTGAACGTGCAGCATGCATGAAATTTAAGTAAAAGAAACATTACTAGAATTAGCTACACAAACATTACCAAAAATAAGAGTACGAACATTACCATAAATAGAAGTACGAACAGTCCATTATTATAACTACGAACATTATCATATATAGAAATACAAACATTTCGGTGTTGAGTTGTAAGGCTTGGGGTATACCCCTTGTATTTTTGTAATTTTTTCTTTCTTTTATGTTACAGTTAATTATCCAAAAAAAATGCAAACATTACCATAATTAGAATTACGAACATTGCCATAAATAGAATTACGAACATTGTCATAATATGAATACGAACATTACCATAATTAGAATTACGAATATTACCATAAATAGAAGTTGAGTTAAATGTCCCATGTACTTCCCATAACCCAAATGATGCAACAAGAAACGAATTTCTAACTATTGAACGTGGAGCATGTACGAAACTTAAGTAAAAGAAACATTACCATAATTAGCTACATGAGCATTACCAAAGATAAGAGTACGAACTTTGCCATAAATAGAAGTATAAACATGACCATGAATAGAAGTACTAACGTTACCATATATAGAAATATGAACATTACCATGAATAGAAGTAATAACGCTACCATATATAGAAGTACAAACATTACCATAAATAGAATTACGAACATTACCATGAATAGAATTACGAGCATTACCATAAATAGAATTACGAATATTACCATAAATAGAACTATTAACATTATCATAAATAGATCGCCCGGAAAGTTACCACAATTAAAATCATGAAAACTAACCAAAAATAGCTCATGTCAACCCTAAAAGTTTGATGATGGTGAAAAGATTACAAAACTCAATTTAATCCACTTTTATCACTTTACTTACACGTTTGCTGAACTCAAGGGGGTTTTAATTCCAATCTTTAGATCACTGAATCAAACAAGGCACAACTAGTTTACACATTTTCATATTTAAACTTTTTAAACTTCGTGCGCAGCAGTTAAGATCGACGAACTAAAAATATCAAAAACATTATTTAAACTCTGAAATTTGGTAGGAACCCTATTTAGATTATTTTGAACAACTTTCATGCTTTAAATTTTTTCGTTTGGGATCATTAAAGTCTCGGTTTCTGCTACACAATGTTCAGGTCCTAAACGTTCAGAAACGGGCTGTAACAACCCTAACTTTGAAAAATAGGATGGGCGAGTTCTTGGGATCTTTTGATTGTAAAATTTTTATGGGTTGAATTGACTGTTGCCTCTGAATTTTGGGAATTGATCTTACCCTAAAATCATTTTTATATTTTTTGTAATAAAAGTAATTGTGACGTGTGTCCAGAAACGACACCCGTTACCGTTATCATCGCTACGTATTCATCTTAAATGATTTTAATGCGTAGTGGGTGGCGTTGGAAAGATAACAAAAAAATCTTGATTTTAGGCTTCGATTTCACACAAAAAGTCGATTCTTACTGTAAATGACATTCGTTTGAAAATGATTGTTCAGACAACGTTTTTGGCTTGAAAATGATAACGAGTTCTAAATACATTAAAGTGACGATTCGAGTCCTGAGAAAAATCAAGGGTAATTTAAAAAGGTTATGGAAAATGCTGAAGGAGTCAAAAATCATTTTGGTTTAAATGAATCACCTCGTTATTTTTCAATAGTTCCGGCTTTCGTTATGAAACACGGTGATCAATCGACATGAACAAGTAACGGTTAGACCGTTAAGGTTTTAAAACTCTTACATTGGTGTCCATAACTTAAATATTCAGAAAATAAAAGAAAACCACAGAAAGATCATGACTTAGTTATAACAATAGAATATTCAAACTAAGAACGACAATCTGTACGTTCATATAGCCTTGTTTCTGGCATCGTTTTCTGTCACATCGGATTGAGACAAAACCCGACTCCGGGCACGAATCCCTTGTGCTTCCATACGACACGTCTGAACGGGATTATCTTCCCTCTTAGGACTTTGTCTCATCGATCAACGATCTTGACGAGTCATTCTTCAAATGCGACGTCCTTGGCTACATGAAGTTTCTTCCAATTGAGCGTGTGTTGGGTTAGGCTCGTACATTGTATGGAGATGTGAAAAACGTCGTGAACACTAGCGAGTTGTGGGGGCAAGGCCAATTGGTATGCCACAACTCCTACTCGGGTGATGATTGGAAATGGTCCAATGTATCACGGAGAGAGCTTTCCTTTCTTTCCGAAGCGTATAATCCCTCTTCTCGGTAGTACCTTCAAAAAATCTTGTTGTTCACGTCGAACTCGAGCGGTCTGCGGCGTTGATCAGCATAACTCTTCTGTCTGCTTTGGGCCGTGACGATATGATCGCGGATGAGTTTGATTTTCTCGGTGGTCTCTTGAACCAATTCTAGTCCCAACACGGTTGTTTCTCCGATTTCGGTCCAGTAGATAGGTGATCTGCAGGGTTTTTCGTATAGGGCTTTGAATGGTGGCATTCCAATACTAGCCCGGTAGTTGTTATACGCGAACTCTACTAGCTGCAAGTGTCCTCCCAACTTCCCGTGAAGTCTATCACGTATGCTCGGAGCATATCTTCTAGAGTTTGGATGGTGCGCTCTGATTGTCCATCGGTCTGAGGGTGAAAAGCTGTACTAAAACAGAGTCTGGTACCCAATTCTGTTTGTAAGCTCTACCAGGATCTCGAAGCAAACCGCAGGTCTGGGTCTAATACAGTTGAGACAGGTATCCCGTTTAGACGCACGATCTCGTCGACTCATTGATTCCAGAGTTAGTGAGCTTGATTTTCTCGGTGGTCTCTTGAACCAATTGTAGTCCCAACATGGTTGCTTCTCTGACTTCGGTCCAGCTGATAGGTGATCTGCAGGGTTATTTGTATAGGGTTTCGAATGGTGACATTCCAATACTAGCCTGGTAGTTATACGTGAACTCTACTAGCTGCAAGTGTCCTCCCAACTTCATGTGAAGTCTATCACGTATGCTCGGAGCATATCTTCTAGAGTCTGGATGGTGCGCTCTGACTGTCCGTCGGTCTGAGGGTGAAAAGCTGTACTAAAATAGAGTCTGGTACCCAATTCTTGCTTATAGGCTCTGTTAGGATCTCGAAGCGAACCGCAGGTCTCAGTATAATACGATTGAGACTGGTATCCCGTGTAGACGCATGATCTCGTTGATGTATTTACGACCAATTGATTCCAGAATTACTGAGCCGTGTTGGTGAGGTGATCCACGATAACCCAGATTCCGTTGTGTTCATTCACATGGCGATCTTGGTAGTCCGATGACGAAATCAATTGTCACGTGCTCCCACTTCCACCCGGGTATCTCGAGGGGCTGTAGGGTTCCTCCTGGTTTCTGGTGTTCTGTCTTAACTTGTTGACAGGTGAGGCATTGAGCTACGTACTTCGCTACATCTCCTTTCATCCTGTTTCACTAGTAGTGCTCCTTCAAGTTCTGTTACATCTTGGTACCTCTGGATGTACTGCGAAAGGTGATTGGTGGATGTAGCGTGCTGCGTGCAAAGGGCAACTACAATTCCACATCGCCTGGGTAGGTGATAGAGATGGTCCATATATGAAAAGACCAGCTCTCTAACAAGCAAGACGCGTTTTGGGTCTAATAGATAGGTGCCAGGAGAAAACCTTGAGGTTAAGGGTTCGAGTCACCAAAGAGACTAAAGAGGACAATATTTTGCTGGTTAGACTTGAGGCGTTACAAATGGTATCAGAGTTTGAGCCCAGTCGAAAGTGCGTTGTCGTGGTTCGGACCCCAACGAGGACGTTGGTTTCTAAGCGGGGTGGATTGTAGCGTGCTGTATGCAAAGGGCAATTATAATCCCACATCGCCTAGGTAGGTGATGAAGATGGTCCATATATGTAAAGACTAGCCATCTAACAAGCAAGATGCGTTTTGGGTCTAGTGAATAGGTGCCAGAAGAAAACCTTGAGGTTGGGGGTTCTAGTCACCCAAGAGACCAAGGAAGGGCAATATTTTGCTGATTAGACCTGGGGCGTTACAGTGGAATTCCTTCAAAACGTTCTCTTTTTCGTCCTGACGGTAGTCGCCTCGCCTCCAACATTCCCCAACAAGTCATAGAAGCTCAGAATCACGAGAAAGAATTCAAGTATAGATGTAAGCACTTGATAAGAGAGGAATCAAAGCCCGGATCGACAATGAACAAGCACGGGCAAGTAACTTTTCAAGACCGGATGCACGTTCCAGACGTAGATGGGTTAAGAAAGAACGTTTTAAAGGAATTCCATCGATCACCTTTCGTAGTACATTTCGAAGGGACCAAGATGTACCAGAACTTGAAGGAGCACTATGGTGGAACGGGATGAAGGGAGATGTAGCGAAGTACATAGCTCGATGCCTCACCTATCAGCAGGTTAAGACAGAACACCAGAAACTAGGAGGAACCCTACAACCCCTCAAAATACCTGAGTGGAAGTGGGAGCACGTGATAATGGATTTCATCACCGGACTGCCAAGATTGCCACGTAGACACGATGAAATTTGGGTTATCTTGGATCGCCTCACTAAGGCTGCTCATTTTTTAACTTTCAAGACCACCGAGACTCTGGAATCATTGAGTCGTAAGTACATCAACGAGATCGTGCGTCTACACGAGATACATGTCTCAATCGTATCAGACCGATACCCGTAGTTCATTTCGAGATTCTGGCAGAGCCTACAAGCAGCATTGGGTACGAACTCTATTTTAGTATACTTTTTCACCTCTAGACTGACGGGCAGTCAGAGCGCACTATACAGACTCTAAAAATATGCTCCGAGCATGCGTGATGGACTTCACGTGAAGTTGGGAGAGACACTTGCCACTAGTAGAGTTAGTGTATAACAACAGCTACCATGCCAGCATTGGAATGCCACCATTCGAAGTCCTATACGGAAGACCCTTCAGATCACCTATTTGTTGGATCGAAGTCGGATAAGCAACCGTGTTGGGACTTGGTTCAAGAGACCACCGAGAAGATTAAGCTCATTCGCGAACATATCGCCACGACCCAAATTAAACAGAAGAGTTATGCCGACTAACGCCACAAACCGTTCGAGTTTGATATTAACGACAAGGTGTTTCTGAAGGTACAGCTGAGAAGAAGGAAAGCTCTCTCCGAGGTACATCGGACCATTTTCGATCATAGCTCGGGTAGGAGCCGTGGCATACCAACTCGCCTTGCTCCACAACTCGTTGGTGTTCACGACGTTTTTCACGTCTCCATGCTAAGGAGGTATGAGCCCGACTCGGTACACATACTCAACTGGAAGGAACTTCATGTAGACAAGGACGCCACATTTGAAGAACAACTCGTCAAGATCCTTGATCGATGAGACAAAAACCTATAAAGGAAGACAATCCTGCTCGTACGTGTCGTATGGAAGTACAAAGAGTAGAGGAGTCAACTTTAGAATGCGAGGACGCAATGCGAGTCAACTATCCTCAGTTCTTTGAAAACGAAGGTACGTAAAGAAATTTCGAGGACGGATTTTTTTCTAGGAGAGTAGACTGTAAGGATCCGAAAAAAATAAAAATAAAATGTAGTAATAAATAGATAAATTGTCACGACCCATTTTATGGCATGGCGTTCGTGAGTGGCCAGTGAGTCAAAACCTACAAAAGGCCTCTTTGTCATGGTTTAGGGATGACTGAGATATAACAAACTATAGTACACGAAAGCGTTGTAAAATTACAAATATTTACTTTATAAGTTCACAAGCCAAGAAAAAAAAAGTAACTACTCAGCAACATGAACTAAATCAAAAGCAGTTGATTTTCATTAAATGGTTAATGTTGCATCATGTGCTAGATAGTAACAAAACTGGAGTTCTTACAACCTGAAATAATGAATTTTAAACAACATAAACACCACCGCTTGTGTGAAGCACATATATCAAGGTTACTAGTTTGTCATGGAATATCGGTTTGAAAGTTCATGATTGAATATCATAAAACAGACTATTTTACATAAACAGTAATGATATTTTCCAAAATCAGATTCCATGCATTTTGTTTTAACAACGCATTTAAATCCAGGCATCAAGTCCCACATAATAATTATGTGTGTGTGTGTGTGTATACATATATATATATATACACACACACCCAGGTGCTTTGTTCAACATACGATGATAAACTCATGATTATACCAGAATTACGTAGGGAGCGACGCCACAACGGTATTTATTATGGTCTCATAATTTCCAGTCACCTGGTCGTGATCTCACCCTTATTACCTCGCTTTGCTATTGAACACTCTAACGGTCGGGCTAACACCCATCTTCTGTCATCATGTATTCTTTACACCAAACGAGCTACTATTATATACAATTTGCAAACAGGGTATTTATAGAGATATGTCCATGACTCGTACGGATACAAAAAATATCATTTCATGTAAAAACATAATAATTTGTATTTAAATAAAAACAGTAAAATTCAAGTAACAAAAATCAAGTAACCATGATATATACGACTCACAGTTAAACGATCTGTGTATCGATAACGTCATTCCTGATATCAAAGTCAATCCTAACCTACCACAATACAAGCAATTACACTATTTATTATTATATATTATGTACAATTACTAAGGTTGTATTTAATAATTATTTTGGTTATCATATTCGAATTGTATCCTTATTTTATCATTTTATTATTCTTGTATTATTACCATTATACCTATTATTTATTATTTTATTATCTTTATTTCTATTACTAATATTGTAATAACCCGACAATATATATATATATGTGTGTATATATATATATATATATATGAAAGAAACAAATAAATAAAAAAAGGTCCAGACAAACCCTAAGGCGGTGGAAGGTGAGGTGCCAAAAATTCCCCAAGGCGGTGGCTGACATTGACCTTTCGGCTAGACAGTGGATAAGGCAGCGAGGAGCCCTCCGATCGAGGTGAAGGATAAGGATGCAAATCAAACTGCCAAAGATCAACTATAAATACATACCTGGGTATTAAATTAATCTATGAAATCAGTAGCGGAGGAGGAGGAACAGTAATAGAGGAAAGAAGAATCACCACCGTCGGACGATTGCCAACCATCGTCGATTCACCTATCGGTCGCTGCCGACTAGTAAGTCCTGATCTTTTTCTTTCCCTTTCGTCTTCTCTCTATCTCACTCTGAATCTCTCTCCCTCTCTCTCTCTCTCAATCTCCCCATTCGGTCCGGCTCTCTCGCGTTCTTTGTTTTTGTCTTAGAAGCAGAAGAAAATAAGAAAGAAAGGAAAAAATGAGAAAAGAAAAAGAAAGGGAAAATGTAAGGAGAAAGAAAAGAAAAAAAAAAGATAAGATAAGGAAAGATAATGGAAGAAAGAAAAAAAAAAGATAATAAATAATCTTAAGAAAAGAAAATAAAAATAGATAATTATAGCTTTAATAATAATAATAATAATAATAATAACAATAATAATGGTAAGGATAAGTAGTAATAATAATAATTATAACAATAAATAATGGGTAAAAATAATAATATAATAAAATAACTGTAATATTAGTAATATAAATAAAGATAATAAAATAATAAATAATATGTAAAATGGTAATA